>JAHWXV010141987.1:0-15682 GCA_024586415.1 Phrixothrix hirtus
ATTATTAAATGTATATTTTATATGTGGATTTATTATTATTATATTACTATAGCATTATATTTTGTTTTATTTATATTTTAATTTATGTTATCACCCTAAGCATCAGTTTCCGACCACTAAAATTATCAAAAATTAACATTTTGCATAAACAAGTAATGTACTTTTACCCTCTTCCAATATGGCCGCCGTGACATCAGCTGGCTTCACTAATGTAAGAGTATAAGTATATGAAGTTTGGTATCCAGTTATTATAATACATCCATGTCTCCTTCACAGCTTCCTTTGCACGCTCCTTTTTAATCCGATACGCTTTCAGTAGATCCATTCTGTTCTTCTCATCTTTGGTTTCAATCATTCTCTTATATATTTCTTTTTTCTCCTTTACTGCATCTTTCTCGGCACCATTTCACCATGCGTTCTTTTTTGACTTTTCGATCCTACTCACTACACATACTTTAGTTGCACACTCAATCACGAAGCCTTCCAACCTCTTCCATACACATTTGATGCCACCTTTTTCAATTTCATACTTCCATTCAGATTCTTCTAACAACATTCTCTTTTCTAGGTTATGTACGTATTCCTCTCTCACATTTTTCTCCTGAAATCTTTCCACTTTCACTCTAGTCTTTCCTACAACTGCCTTCTTCTTATATACCCACTTTCTACCAAGCCTAATTTTTGATATTACCAGAAAATGATCCGTTCCACATTCAGAACCTCTCATCACTCTTGTGTGCCTTACCAATTCACGTAGCCTCTCATCATAAACGATTAAATCAATCATGCTTGGAGACTCTCCTCTTTGCCACATATACAAATGGATGTCCTTGTCTAAATCACGTATTCGATACAAACATGCCATTTTCTAAGCATAGCCCAACTAACGCTTCCCTATTCTCATTAGTTCTAGGATCGCTGTAAGGGCCAATTACGCGATTTATGTTTTCTCTTCTTACTTCCACCCATCCATTCAAGTCACCCAGTAAAATAACTCTATCATTCACGTCACATGCATTAAGTACCCTGTCTAACTCTGTCCAAAAGGTTTCACATTCATCTTAGTTATCACCATTCACCGCAGCATCGCAGGCTACAATCATTAATTTCCTGATGTCTATCTCCATTCGATCCCTAAGTAGACGGAAGGCACCAATGCATACTCCCTTTCATGCACTTTAGCGAATTCGCTCAAATTCAAACCCCGCTCGCTTTGAACCACGCGTCCAACTCTCAACTCCAGACCAGAAACCTAGACTTCCCTCATTCATCTTTATCACTTCTCTTCTTTTCCACTTGGTTTCACTCACACACAGCATATCTAGCCTTTTCTCTCTCATTTCACTCAAAATCTCGTGTTGATTTCTATACATCCCTCTTCTCGCGTTTATTCCAATGTGGGCCAATTTTGTTCAATCTCAGCCGCCCACCATGACTTTGATTGTACGAGGCTTTTCTTGTGTTCTTTTTAGCAATATTTTTAAAGGTAGACCTGGTTACTAACCTAGATCGTACCCTATGTCGATGTATCATTCCTTACATACGGAATCGACATCATACTGGTTGTGGCGCAGCCACAATTCCAGCATTACCCCAGGCATGCCTAACGCTATTCTGTACAGACTAAGCTCCCTATCGTGAACGGCTTACTCTACAAGCTAGCTCGTATTTGCCCGTACCGCGACTACTAGGAAGTATATGTAATCCACTGACATACTCGAGTACAGGTTTATTTAGTGCAATTTTTTATACTATTCAACTAAACTGTCAACCCTCTTCAATGAGGTATTACATCTGTATCTTTTAAAATATTTACTTTATTTTGTGGGTTTCCAAACTTATGTAAACAATCAACAGTTATAAAAAACATTTAAAATAAAAACTTTCAAATATATAAAAATTTAAATATTCAAATATGATGCTTATTTTATTAAATAATTTGTTTTGGGAAATACAAGCGAATCCTGTATTTATTTACTTGAAATTTATATCATTGAGGTTTACGAGCATTTGTTTGTATTTTCCGTCGACTATTTTAAAACAAACTTTTGAAATGAATGAAGCCTGTTTTAAGCTGGTTAGAATGTTTTACTCACTTTCTTCACGTTCTAATATGCGTAGTTTGAATTACTTGTAACTTGTACGAAATTAATTTATTTGGGATGATTAATATTTTATATTAACGATCTCCTTAATTTGATTTACTTGCATCTGGTGTTAAGTAAATGGATTTTGTAAATAATGAATAATTTGTATTAATTTGATCTACATGGTAATGGTGACGGTCCGCGGTATCGTACCGCTACTCTGTCGGCTTGTGAATCTTGCTGTTTGCAAAAGACGCTAGTTTCTTACGTTAAGTGGCATATAATATACACATGTAATATAAAAGTAAAATATTTCTAATTGCATATTAAATAATCAAAACTAAAGATTATTCGTAAAATGAAATCACAATGAAAGCGATCTACATTGGAAATATTTAATAAAATAATTGTAGATACATGGAGCATTTAATATTTAGTCGGGTGTCCTGTATTGGTTAAAACTATATGTAATCTATTGAGCGTTTTCTGTATAAATACTATTATTCTGATACGATTTGGAAAAGCCGTATCGTTTAGTTCTTTCTTTTGGTTTATTTTAAACTTAGTTTAGTGTATATTAGCCGTATTTAGCTTACGTTTTATTTGATTCTGAAGTGTTTACGTAATTTCTAATTTATTTTTAGTTGTTAAAATTTTATCCGCGCGCCCTTGTTTGGTTTTTATATTTTGAAGTGTTATAGAGGTATTAATTTTAGTCCGAAGTAATTTTCTAAGTTATTTTTGGTTATTAAATTTATTCCGTACGCTTATAGCTATTTTGTGCCAGGTGTGTCTTGTTTTAATTAGTTCTTCATATTAATATTACCCGCTATAATTTCTTTTGAAGTTTACGTTAATTATCGTATGGCTTCTTTTTGTTGAGAAACATAGAGGGCAGTTTAAGTTTATTTCTTATTTGCTCTTTCAAGTTTAATTGAAGCTGCGCAGCTACTTTCACTTGATGAGCAAGCGTTTGCCGTTATGGACGTGAGGTTTCTTACATGACTTATGAATTCGTATTTATAATTAAAAGTTGTATTTGACATGGAGTAATTCAAATATAACAATATCAAGTAATTAGTGATTTTTTTCTATTTTTTCTATATTTGAAGGAATCTTTCAGATATGTTTCTTTGATAATTTTTTTTGGACGAATTTTTGATAGTAATATTTGTCTACAACTTTTAGAGATGGTTTCTATTTTTTATATAGAAAACAAGATATATTTTCTTTCTATGTAATCGAACAAGATTTAGAATCAGATGCGGTTTGGGGAACGCTCTTAACATAAGAAATATCATCCGAAGTGGATATTGTAGCCTCTGCTTGTCAAAAGATAAGTAGAAGTTGATTTTGTTTAATAGTCTTTGGGGGTCGGTTTGTTTTTTGTTTTGCAGAAAGGCCGATTTTCTCGTTAGCCGTTTAGGTTCAGTTTTCTGATAATTTAAAGCGAGATATTGACCGTATTGGGCCGTCGGATTTAAATTCATTTGGCAGTCATACACAAGGATATGTTTTTTGGTACTTTAAAGCTGTAAGAGTCCAAGTAATTTTATTATAAAAGCAGAATATGTTTTTAAAGATTTAAATTTTCTTATCAGGCTATTTATTGCTGGAATTTAATTACTATAGATTAGAATTTTCTTAAAAAATGGTATTGCCTCTAGTAATTTGTTTTTGATGTAACTTTTTGATAATTTTATTAAATATTCTATTTAACCGTTATAACGTTAACATTTATTTATACCGCTGACATCTGCTCCCCCAATCTTAATTCTCTTACTTTCAGGCCTACGCGAGATAAGATACCTGTCAATAGTTCTACGTTTGTAGTTAAATTTTGGGTACAAATTAAATTAACTTTTAGTGGAGGAATTAACCACCCGATTTAAATATTTTTTTTGCATTTGACTCGCAAATGTTACAATTTTTTTCCCATTTTTCTGCTAAAGCCAATTTCATTTCTTGTTTGTTTGATATTTGTCGTTTACGAACACGTTTATCTAACTAATTCCTCAAATTTTCAATAAAATTCGTGTCAGGAGACTGATGAGAAGGTTTAAGAACTTTGGAGCAATTGTACAGCAACCACTCTTTAACATGAATTTTGAGTGTTTGAGATCATTATATTGATACATATGAAATCATTCAAGAATACCCAGATTTTTTGAACAGCTTTTTAGAAGTGTAAAATAACACAATGTTTATCAATTCGATATTAATCTATCAATTATTCCACAAACACAATGATCAATCTAAAACTCAATGTAACTAAATTAATGAGCACATAAAGAATGACAACTATTTTGGTAACGAGAAACATTGACTCTAACAGAATACAACAAAGAATCCTGCTAATTTCATTTTACGAGGTTTGGAAACGAACTCGTCGCCATAAATTAGCGAATATCCCCGGTTTTAGTACATTTACCAATTTAGAATAACGTTATAACTGCGTTATGTGTTATATTTTATCCTCTTTAAACGATACGTCCAGCAGTTCCGTTATTTAAAGGTCTCGAACACTGCTTTAGTGTTTTGTTAACGGTTTTTTTTTGGAAACGGCAGACATTTTTTGAAAAGAATTATTTTCTCTTGATTTAGAAACTACCTTCACATGTGTGCTCCATGTTTGTCGGTGTATTTTAAAATCAACCTGGCATGTAAGTCACAAAATTAAGCGAGAGCAGTAGTATACTAACTTATGTGTTCATTAGTTAATAATGCTTATGTCTGCCATTTGCATTAACACATTGTTATAAGCGCGCGGACGTACTTTCTAGTAACCTTTTAACAGATGTTTGTAGCACGAAAATGTTTTCAAATTATTTAACAGTGCTATAATAGTTGTGGGACTGTTCGTTGTTGAATTTCAATCCAGACAATATCCTTCTAAGAACGAACCACTGACCCCATAAACTTTATATGGGATTCAAGTCCGGAGATTTGGTCGGCCAAAAAATGACATGCATTCTGGATGGTTTTCAATCCAGTCCCTCATTACTCTAGCGGTATATACAGGCGAATTTTCTTGTACTAGTACAATTTGCTCATGCTCTTCCGCGCGGCAAGCTATTGGGATAGCCGGAAAAAAATGCTCTTTTAACACTTCTGTGTATCAAAAAAAATTGATTCTGTAAAGTTATTAACCACCCAACTTTTAAAAACTAATTAATCTACCAACGACGAATCTACTAGATTACTTCTATATATTGTTGGGCAGTAATCTGGGATGGTCTCACACAAATTGACCGGGTCCTGTTGTCGTCATCCAATTCCAACAGCCTATAGAAATCCGTTCATAAACTTTTTGTTCACAAATATGTTTAGGATCATGCTAGGTATTCTTTAAACGCCACAATTTTATTGGGGCCTTTTTAGATGAAGAAAATGTTTTCTCATCAGTAAAAACGGCATTCCTGTCTACATTTTGCTGACAAACTTGAAAACGCTGTCATTTATGGTCTTCGGTTCATAATAAATTTTTAGTTGGAGTTCTACAGAGAAAAAAAATCCAAAAACTTATAGCAAACTGCACTTACTCTCTGATTTTAATTCCTGTTATGAACGCGGTGTGCTTTGCTACAGTTCAAATTGCCTCACATTGGGTAGTCGTAATTATTCCAATCCACTCAGGCAACCTGATAGCAGTTTTTGTAGCTAATACCGATCCAGTTAAAACAGATTACTGAACTTGTTGTTTCAAATATAGAAAATAAATGATAATTAAATAAAGATTTTAAAATTGCCATGTAATTTACAAGAAAGAATTAAAAGTATTGATCAACTTACGCATAAATAAACTATCCTAGACATTCCTGATATACTCTATCCTAATTGCCTATAGGGCACAATTCGCTATCTGCTTGCGTGAGAGCAATCTGCCTGATGAAGTATCCGAATAATTGTTAAATTAAATCTTTGTTTCCGTTATAGCAACAGAAGATATCTAAACGAAAAAAAAACTCAATACAAAATGTGCATCAGCGTCTTTCAAATTGAAATTGCCTAATTTGTAATTCCCCATAATCGTGAATAGTATTTAATGAAGAAGCGGTTGTTACGTACGACATCGTTTTGAGTAACATTCTTCAGTATATCATTATTTAGCAATTGTAGATTCCACATTAATCAAGGGGTAATTTTTTTGTTTTGGATAACACCTAGGGTCCCGAGAACGCAGCACTTATACGAGGGATACTATTTATATTGTAAGCCTAATAATAAAGAAACAGTAATTTATCATTGAAATTTGATTTATTGTTTTTCAAAATATTCTTCCTTATGATCTATACGCTTTTGCATTATTTCGAATCAATTGTCAAAACATTTTTTCCATTCTGTTTGAGACATCTTTAAAAAATGTTTTTGAACGTATTGGAGGCTTCTTCTTCCTACGAAAATCGTTGTGCACGGTATTTATTTTTGATGTTCGGGAACAAAAAGAAGTCATTAGCTGCCAAATCAGGACTGAACGGCGGATGACCCATTAATTTGATTTTTTGAGTATTCAAATAATCGGTTGTTAGACAAGATTTGTGAGAGCTCATATTGTCGTGATGCAGAATGATCCTATGGCGCTTGTTTGTTTTCCTTATTTCCCTGAAGACTTCCGGCAAACAAATGATGGTGTACCATTCAGAAGTGACCGTTTTACGTTTCTGTAAAGGCACTGTTGCCACATGACAGTTTTTCCAAAAAAACAGCCGATCATTTGTTTCGAAGTGATTCGAGCGCGAACAACTTTTTTTCATCTTGAAATACCCATACAGTCGACTGCTATTTACTTTCCGGCTCATATGTATATATCCATGATTCGTCACCTGTTACAATATTATATAGGTCTTTTGAAGCACCACCGTTGTATTTAGTAAGCATTTGCTTGAATCAATCGACACGGGCATCTTTTTCAAATGTTTTTAATTTTGTGGGATCTAACGAGAACAAACCTTTTTCACAGCTGAATGTTCATGCAATATTTTATAGATGCTCATCGAACTAATGTATAGGGTTGCCTCAATCTTACAGCATGTCTCATCACGATCTTGCATATCAGGTTTTGCACAGAATTAATGTTTTCTAGCACAACAGCTGATTTTGGACTACATGAATGACTTTCCTCAGTGAGCGAACGGCGACCACGATTAAACCCGTTATACCAGCGTTTCACAGTGGAAAATGATGGACTTCATCGTCAAAAGCGGAAGTAAGTTGATGGATGCACTGTTGTATAGATAATCCACGTCAAAGGTTGTAATAAATCATCGCATGAAAATTTTCACTAGTTAATTCCATTTTTACGCTGAGGCACAATTTTCAAGTCACTATAAATACCACTAATCACGCTCAAATGTCAAAATGTTCTAAATAACCTTATGTTTAAAAATGTCAAACTTTCCATTACAAATGTTAAATGGCGTCTTAACACGCAGTGTTTCCAAGGCTCATAATGTAAATAGTGCCTCTCGTATCTCTTCCACCATTGTACCTTGATGTGGAAGTTTTGTGTCTGGATTTACAGGCTTCGTTATTATATTTATGTTTTAACTTTCAGACAGTAGATCCATTTATTGCTTAATACACTCATTAGAACCTTCTTTGCACAGAATTTTCTCCACTTTAATTTTGTTATTTACATTTTCCCCTAAATTGCATATTTCCGGACTTATTCTGGAAAACCAAATTTTTGTACCTTTGAGGTCATTTTTGAGGACTTTACACACCCCCTATCCTTGCAAATTCTTTTTCCCATTTTTATACTTACAAGGAGCTAACTATCTCCGAAGATTCCGTTTTGATTCCCATTAGTGCGATGTAAAAACTTCTAGCGACTAGACCATAATACTTCATTAGATCTCTGAATTCGCACTGTCGAGTTGCGTTCTGTTATTATTTATTATAGCAAGTTCGACACTGCATGGGTTTGGTGCATATTAACGGCTTTCTATTCATAAAAAGTAGTATAAAAACTGGGAAAACTACAAAATATTGTAGTTTCTTTGTAAAAGGAAAATTGCTGATGTGCACTGCACTGGCGTAATGCAGCAAGTCGAATTCGCTGTCAGTTAGGTCAAATTTCTTGTTATTTAGGGCAGGCTTTGAATTTATTGTTTCAGGATAAGTATTTAAATACGAGATTGTGACATTTGTTTACCTTGAAAGAATAATAGCATCATGTAATTAACTGAAACCAAGCGCATTGAAATTATTATGATGATTGTCTATGGAGACTATTAACATATTCATACAGAGGTGCAGCGCTTGTTTTTTGAACATTATCCTGAAAGAAACGATATTTTCGTGTCTAAAATCTCCAATATTGGAACCCAGACGTGAGAAGTAAGCCAAAAATTGGACGCCCAACTAGAATTGAAGACATGTGAATGGATGTATACTTTCTATGACCACAAATGTAGCTTATGCACTCAAAATCTCTCACACTGCAGTTCGTATGACATTACGTAACCAGGAGTGACTCCCTTTCAAAATAACTATAGTTCAATACTAAACGAGGATGATTTTGGTCGCCGCATGCAATTTTGTGAACAATTACAAGATAATGTTAAACGCAATCAGGAGGTCTTAGGAAATATTTTATTTACCGTGAAATACACATTTTTTCTTGAAATGGTTTAGTTTCGCAGGAGCCTTTCTGCCTCACGTAGATGCGACAAATGGAAACGCGACATTTAATTTTAATTTTATATTTATCGAGCTCCTTGTTGTGCGCGCCAAAACTGTAATGGTGGTAGTGGTAAAGTGGCAATTTTAAATACTTTTTACGAATTCATTGCGAAATAATGTTTGTTAAATAATTTTGTCATTCACCTCATATTTTAATTTTTACTTTTTTCTACAACCCAATACGGGGTTACCCCAGATTACATATAATTTATGATATCTACGGTTCAAATTTTAACTGTTAGGCTCTAAGTTTAATAATGACCTCCCTTGAACGCCCTATAAGTATAATTTATTAATTCTCGCTTTACTTTAGAATTTACCACGGATAATTTGACTCCTTTTATCTAATTTTCGGAGGGGAACTGGTTTTTGATTTTTAACTCTTTTTGGGTTAGTTAAGAAAAATTAAAAAAAACATATGATAAAAATAATTTTAACATTAAGTCATACCTTATAATGCAAGATTAATTAGGACACCTTTGTAAAAATTCAAAATTTTGGGTACTTTTAAAATATCCTGTCCTTTATTTTATGCAACCTTTTTGTTATCCGAAAGAACTTTTTAATCAAATAACTTTTAGAGTTTGACGTAAACAATATACAAATATACCTAAAATTACTTACATTTATCCCTTCCGTAATATCGGTTACAGTTTTCCCAAATGCACGAATACGCAGCATAGCTGGCGGATGACGGCTTTGACGGCAGGCCCTTCTTTTGTCCACATTCCAATAAACAAGAATGAATTGCCTTTCAACTGTGCACTTATAGAGTTTTAAATTGTTTGCTCGTTGACTTTAAACAGCGTTGGATAGCTAATTTAACTATTTGCATCTAACGGAATGTTCTGATACACATGAATTTAGTTCTTGCACGTCAAATAATTTTTAATGGCAGACAATTAATTTTTATATTTAGCTTTCTTGCAAATAACTGAAATTTTGTCAGCTCTCGGAATGCCGTTTACATTTATCAAAATGTACAGACTGTTCACCGTAACCTGGGAAAAAAACGAGTCAATTTATCGTGATCATCGGGTGAGTAGGCGTTACTTCGTTCTCATTTTAAATTTTTACTCGCGGAAGTACTATCAAACGAGAAACGTTTCACTACCTACTAATACAAGTTTAAAAAATCACAGGAGAAAATTATTTATTGTTTTTAAACGTACAATTCCATCAGAAAATATTAATAGATAAATAACATTGTCTACAAAGTTGTTTACATTTACTATAAATAATACTGATCAGGTAAAATAAGCGATAAATTTTTTTAATGTCATTGCACTCTAAACTGTTATTTTCAATAAACAACTTAAATCATAAATTGTAGGAAGTGTTAGTTTTTTTTAACTAAATAAAAATTAAACACTTTAATATTCCGGTAAACGTTTAATTTGAATAGACACATGTTAGAGTAAGAATGACAGTAATTCCGAGTAACTTGTATCTCTAAATGTATTTAGCATAATCGTGACCCCCACGCTACATGCGCGAAGTACAACTTTTTCTCAGGTTACGGCGGACGAGCTATACTTTTCAGGAATGGGAATTCTATTTAAATGTTCTTATCCGCTAATTAATTCAGATAAGTCTGTCATTAATTTCTGATCTCGCGGAAATGGTAAATACTCACTTTTAGCACTTTCAATTCGCAACTGTCCACAATAATTCTTCAACTGATAGAACTTTGGCCTAGTTAATTGCACGATTCGCAATTGCGTCAACAATTACAACTAGCAGTAACTTCTAATTTAATACTAATAGCTGCTAACAGGCAGACCAAAGATATTCGCGCCTGACTGATAATGAAAAATTCCAGGCTCGAATTCCTTTTTCATTGAACCCCCTTCTACGTCATTTTGTGGGGTCACTACTGCTCTCCGAGAATTCTCTTTTCTATAAAACTAGTTGAGGTCACGGCTTTTTAGTCAATATAAACACCATACATAATTTTAATGTTTTCAACTCAAATATTTCACTAACTAATACCATTTCATTTACGTAACTATTTTTCCTATCGACTTGAAATATTTAAAGACGCCTTAATTATAACTTACAGCTGCTCGGAGACGTGGTTTAGGTGTACTGCTCTGTGAATTTATATTTCTTCTGTATGGCTGTTGGTAACTCATGGCATGTTTCTTTTTCTTTGAATTTTACGTGCAATAAAGTGTGGTGTCTCCTCCCGCACTGGTAGTATGGGTTTCTGCTTCCACATTTATATTTTCTTTCGTAGTCTAGGAAAGTTTGGCAGAACGGTGTGTCTTTTATGTACATATTTTTTTATTCGCTTGTCAGCGTTTTGAATATCTGGCATCTACTTATGTGGTGTTGTACCTTGCAGTGTATGCATTTTTTTATGTCGCTTCTAGCACCTGGAACCTTTGGTTTAGAAATTGCAGGGTGTTATTTAGATGCGGTATACCTTGACGGTTTGTTAATAAGTGCTCATGTATCCTTTCAGTGCCCAGGTCTCATTTTCTGGCTGTGATATGATTTATGATTTGTCCCCAGTCAGATGTTTTTATATCTATTTTTCTATCGCGCGAGACGATATTCCATAATGGTATCGTGTATTTATTTTATTTGTTTGGCATTTAATTTTGTCATTGTTGGCAAGTTTATTATTTTGTCGAGTAGATTGGGGAACATAAATTGGTCATTCTTATACCTTTCGCATATTTTTGTTCGTGCTTCGGTTGTTTGCAAATAGTCTCTGTGTTTTTAGGTATTACATTTATTCGATTTTTGACAATCTTCTATTTTAATGTATAACTTTGTTAAATAAGTCGTGGAATATTGTCCACTTCCCGCAAAAATCCCGACAATGTCGGTATTTTTACAGATTCTACTTTTACCTGTGTTTCTTTGTAAGAGCGTCTAAAATTCATGCAACATTTGTGATTTATTTGGGAACACTCGGTATATATAAGTGAATTATTAATAAAATCTAATTGGTAAACTATCAATATCATTTTTATATCTATAGATATAAACGAGAATTTCGAAGTTGTAAATCCATTTTTGGAAACATTTAGAATATTCGAAATTCTCAGTTCACGCTTTGTAAAATAGAGGGCTTTGTTTTAAAAATGCAACACCAGATTTCCCATGAGAATGTTTACGATTCTAAAAATAAATGTTAACCACCGATTCCTCTTTCCTCGTAAGCTCAAGGAGAAACTTCTTTTAACGTACAGTTTAGAGCTAACTATCGTAAGGTCAGCGTGCACTACCGTTCTTCGAAAGTGCAAGTGCACTTAATAGGGTCAACGCCTTGGTTCATAAAACTTAGTATATAAAGAGCTATCCCGTTAACATTATATCGAAATACTGAATTTGTGGGGATTCTTTATCCAACGTCTTTTGACGGATTTTATGTGATCCAAGAGTTAAGGACGAGGTCGTGAGGTACGTTATAGGTACGATGTCATCTGCAACCTAGGCTTTGATACCTCTGTTAACATGTACGTTATGATTTTAATACAAGCTTATGGTAATTTGACAAAGTTCTCCGCGTATTTGGTTAATTAAATTTCGCTAGAACCTTAAGTTCGATCACGTAAAAAGAAAAGAAGATTGAGTTAACGTTATAGATGAAAGACTCAATTTTTTCCATAATTCATGATTGTTTAAATTATTGAAGCCATTAAGGCTAATTTGTATTACTTATTTTAAAATTAACAATAATCATTAGAAACGAGGGATCCCCGAACGTAGTTAGTAGAGAAGGAATGATTGCATATTCTCGTTGAGAGATTTATGTAAATTGCATAATTGTATATTTTTTCTCTCAGTAATACACTAAATGTTTAAGTATGACATTTATTATTTTTTTGTAGATATATAGTTCCGTAGTATAATAACCAATACTTACTTGCACGTACGCGAAATAATCATATAGTAAGTATGTACTGTTACAATTTCGACCTATAGATTTGGAACCAGGGCTTTTTGTTCTCCTATTCTAAAACAGCTGACCCTTTGACAATTTAAAACAAAATCGCGCCCTTAATCACGACTTTTTACCCGATTTGTGACGTTTGCAAAACATTCCCGAATTTTAGCCCAATTAATTCCATCTTAGACGCAAGATCCCCCTATCTCCACTGTGGTGGCTGGAGAAACTAGCTAATTCAGGACAAATAACATCTTTAACAATCTCTGGGGCGCAAAACGCGTTTCAGCTCTTATATTTTGTGGTATGCCTTCTTTACTTGTCGTTGTATCTTGTAATCGTACGATTACTCTTTTTATTTCGTCCTCCCAGTGGCCCACTGCCTGCTTTATTTTCTCACCGTCGTTTTTACGTTGTACTTCGTCGCTTTGAGAGTATCTTTTGCCACTGTACCTCTCAAGTGCTTTTTTTGGAGTAACTCATAGTACGGCGATATTCCATCTGCGCCTTCGGTTAATTCTTCTGTTATTGGTTTCATCCTTTGTTGGATTCTGTGGAAGTGGATTTTTATTCATCTTCGCCTCTGTTTCCTCAGATATTCCTCTGACTGACCTAACCTTTCCATTGGTTCGTGATTCTTATCGAATCGTTTCCAGTATGTGTATAGTGCTTCTGTGGCATACTGAATTGTTCTAGTGTGTGCTTCCCTTTTAGCATTCACTAGAAATTTTTAAATCTCATTTTCTAATTGTTCCTGTTTGCTGGCGAGGGCTTCCATGTTGGGGGTGTGTTTATTTTTGTGGAATTTCTCTTCGTTCTTGCTCCGCCATTTTGGATTTTTTTCGGTTTTATTCTTTATGTGAAGCCCTTATTTAGAATGCTTCTTTTTACTTTCTCTTACCTATATTTAATATAGTAGTCATGTTTTCGGTCAAAATTTTTGATGTTCAGTTTTTAGCGGAAATACATGTTTCGAGATCCCATGAGTCTAAAAAACTTATTTTTAGAAATTGGTCGGTGCGTGTGCGTGTACTTATATGGTCAATGTAGCTCAAAAATTAAAAAATTAAATGTTGTAGAAAAGCAAAACTTTATATTTGAGTTTACTATCTTCCTGATACGCCCTAGAAAGAATTTTGTTAATATCGAATGACCGGAAGTGCCATTTTATTTGTGATTTTTAAGTTCTCTGCGATTTTCTTGAAAATGGCTCTAACGATTTTTTTAAACTTACTACGTTTCTTACACCCATAATGCTCTTATACTATTATACTCGAACTAATCGGTTTCTCTGAGAAAATTCGTTGAAGCGAGTTATTAAGGAAAACTTCTGGAGTTAAGCAGTATTTCGCGTGGAAAGTTAATTGCATGGGAATGGCCGCTACAATTATCGTTCCTAACGTAAATAATAATTTAATCATGTGGGCACTATTTGCATATCTGTATACGTAAGAGAATGTCGTGTGTTCTCTCACACCAGATTTTTCTTAGTAATTTTTCTTTCTTCGTATGGACGGTATGTAGTCGGGATTTCACTGTTATTTACACGGAAACTGCTAAAGGTGCGTCCAGTTTCAAATATCCAAAATTGTAGTCTTTGGAATTTTAACAACATCGCGCGTCAATAACAAGCGGATGTTTGCTCGAAGTACTATACTGATGTGTGATGTGTATTAGCTGTTAGACTTGGAACTCTAATGTCATGTCTAGGCCTCAATTAGTAACCCCCTAAACCGCACCTAGTCTCAAATGTCATGGAATATATAAGGCTTGGTTCTTAGGGATGGATTCATAGAACAGAAGCAAGACACTTCACATTCGAGTGTCTTTAACTCACAGAATATATACATTTTACAATTTTGACATATTATGACATTTTATGGTCTTTAAACTTATGGAATTTGCTTAATGCAATTTTTTTTATGTTGGTAACCGTTAGTACCTTTATTTCTTGTCTTACCTAGTGATGTACATAATTAGGTTTTATTTTTATATATCTTAACTCTTACTTCTGAGATGTTATGTTGTACTAACAACGTAAAATTACATACATTTAAGTTTGCATAACGTCGGTGGGCTTTAATTGTGAAATGCTCGGCTCGAATGTTTTTTTTCACGTTTATTCAATAGTGTTAATGTTTGTTTTCTTTGTGACTATTGATTTCTATTTTAGATAAGCTTTGCTTACTTTGATTTGCAAAGCTATTTTTATTTTATTTATTTATGTTTATTATTTATGTGAGGGGAAAAATCTTCAAAAGGCTCTTCCGCTGGAATTTTGGAAGAAGTGTGGGATTGGGTTTACACCCCTTCCACATAATTATTACCTTTTTAATTTTAATATTAGTTTGATTCATTGATGACTTTAATTTTATTTAGGCATTTCCTTGCAAAATCATTTAATTCTTGTATGTTATTTTTGTTTGTTATTCCATTTTTTGTTAATTTTTCTTTTATTTTTGTTTTTTGTAAGTATTCTTCTCTCAAATTTCGGGACATACTGTTGTACATTTAAATCCATCAAGCAACTCTGCACATTCCAGCGTCTGATTATTACATGAAATTGTAAGCGGGCTTTCACCTGCATTCCCTTTTAAATTATTTAATTTCATTCCATTGATATGTTTTATGCCCCTAGTCCTCTTATTGGTAGGGTAATTCTGTCAAGACAGTTCTTAACATATTGCATGGTTTTAAATTCTGTCTTAAGTATTTACATGTTAATTAATTGCTGTTGTCGGCAATTTTGTTAAGATGATTCTTTAGTTTATGACTAAATTATTTAATATATTATGGGAAATTCTTGAAAATATGTCATTATTCATCAAACAAATTACGTCAATTTTTTTATAAGATTGTAATTAAATTAGCTGAGCTACATTTTTTCTAAACTACCTTAGAATTACCAATTAGGTACAGTCGTAATCACGAAAGAATAAGGCTCGTCATAGGTTACCTGAATTTAGTAAAGACAATCGTAGTTTAATAACGAACATTAGAAACATAAGAC
>JAHWXV010141992.1:0-16866 GCA_024586415.1 Phrixothrix hirtus
CACACACACACACACACACACACACACACACACACACACACACACACACACACACACACACACATACACCATACTGTATCCAAGATGCAGATGCACAGTATGGGGATCTTGAAACGGCAAGAGTTAGGATATCGGTTAAAGTTGCATAACTATGATGTTATATTTATGATGTCTACAAATTTGAAATATCTTTGTTAGCTTTGAAAATATTTGAAAAAACGCAATTTTGCAGATTTCATTTGTATTTCTTCTGTGCTTATTTTAAGAGATACAATAAATAAACCACTTTGTCATGACCACCTTTCGAGGTTTATCAGCTGACGTCAATGTAATTTTCGTTCGAAATTTCATCCTCAAGCAACGATCATCGTCAAAAAGAATTGACAACATTTTCAAACTGCATTTATCGTTACGAAACCGACAATGTGCAATACAAGTATTTGCTTATGTTTTATTATTCTTGTTCCTTAAATATATTTATATGCAATTGTTAAGGCAGTTTTTGCAGTAGATAATTTAAAAATAAACTAACTAATTAACAATTATAAATTAAAAACCTGCTATAATATATGTTCAAACATACGTCTAACAATTTTTAAACACCAATAAGCTTTCTTATTGTCGAATTTAGATTATGTTTTGTTATAAGCTAGATATCACAGGTTTTGTATCAAATAACAAACGAAAATGTTGATGGTTCGACCATTCTAACGTTTGATGACTGTCTGCTATTTTCTGTTGTAGTGTATGGTTTTAACTGCATTTACTGGTTTTTATTTTTATAGTGTTAATAATAATTTTTAAATTTTTTTATATTTTATTAGAAATGAAATGTCCCTAGCATCTGGAATACGTTTACTCTTGTACTATGCAGTTGCTTAAATAGGTAGTAGTGTAAGGTTAATTAGAGACATTCCCCTAGATAAGATGTTATCCTAAATGTGCTTATGTGAATTACTTTACGACAGGTGTAACAAATAATTGTGACCAGCACAAAGAAACTTTCTCAAGTATTAGTAGGGTTAAAAATGAATAAATATTTATTATATCTAAATGCGAAATTATTGCATTACAACTTTGAGAATTTTACCTTAACCTTAAATAAAATAAACTTATTTAACCTCAAAATTATAGGTAAATACAGGTAAAACTTTTAATCAACAAATTAAAGCCAAAAGCGGTTCCTAGTCAATGAAATGTTGAAATAATTATTGGACTAGAATATAAGGTTACCAGGAGGTAGTGTTTCTGCGCTACGCCAGCATCTAATGGATGTAGACGGACCAGACATTGAAACATCAACCAAAAGCGTAATATTTAGTAATTAATTGTATCCCAGAAAATTATTTTAATTACATTTTCTCTTCATTGTCGTATCTTGAATTTATGTAAATTTCAAAAATGTCATCAAAGTACTAGGGTGCCAGTTAAAAATTAACAATTGATATTAATTACACGGAATTGGATCATTCAAATACTTATTCTTTTTCTCATAGTGTAGATAAAATAGCGTAATATAGATTACCAGAGACCCTTTATTCCTAATTATTTCGATATTCCTACAATAAAACTGTTTCCAACCTTTTGGATAACCTGATATATATATATATATATATACACACACTCACACACAAACGCGCACATACGCGCACGTGCACGTAAACGCACACGCGCACGCGCCCGCACACGCGCACGCACACGCGCACGCACACGCGCATAGACACGTGCACGCCCACGCGCACGTGCACATTCACACGCAGACGTAGACGCACACGCACACGCACACACACACACACACACACATACGTATAGGGTGCACTGGACTAACCGTACAAGGTTTTTATGTTGAGAATGAGTAAATTTGAAAAGTCGCATGAAATAGCATCAAATTTGGGAGTTAGTCATACGTCTGTTGTTGGTATTTTAAAAAAGAGAAACAACATCCTTATCGGCTTCCGCTAATTTACAAGTTGAATGAAGATGATTTGGGTAGAAGAACGTAATTTGTAAACAGATGATGCAACGATATAGTTTAGATGACATTTTCCTAAAGGACTTGATAAACTGACGTAGTTGTCGATATTAGTCGAATACAAATCCACATTGGACGGAAGAAACGTACATACATATCCGCAAAAGGTGAATGTATGGGCAGGCACTATAAGGGGACGTTTCGCAGGACCTTTTTTTCTTGAGGAAAACTACTTGCGATTATTTCATAATCACGTATTTATTATTTATTACTAATAGGATTTTCTTACAACATTTTGCAGCACCTGTTAGAGAATACTTAAATCAGTTTTTCCAAACAAATGGATTGGTAGATGAACATCCATTTAGTGGCCTGTATGAACTCCTATTGCGTATAAAAAAATACATAATTTGGAAGACTTGTAGGTTCAACTAACTGACAAAATGTACAGAATACCACGGTAAATGATCCATAGGACGAAAATAAAAATTTTAAAGTTACAACCTATTCATGCTAAATAACATTACTTCTGAGCAATCTTTATAATTATGTGATTTCCATAAATTATTATATTATTAAATATTTAATATTTCCTAAACTAATAATCCAGAATTCAGTCATATACGAATACCTTTCTGGTGGAATTGAAATTTGATACGATTATATCAGATGGAAGTTACATATTTAAACCGTACAATATTGTAAACCAGTGTAAGCGATGAGAAATCCTCTATTCTAACTACACTATAAAAGAAGTGAAATAATGGCGATATTTTAAAGGGATATAATTTTATACATGTGTTTAATCAGAATTGGTAGGTAATTGCTTTTATTAATCGCTACAAAGTATCTTCAGTTATTTAAACCAAATAAATCAAATGAGACATAGATTCCATTTGCGTACAATTTTAATGTGCATTACTTCATTTTATAAAAGAAGGATACGTACAAACAAATGCTTAGGCAAGTAATTTCATGAATAGTATTTGAATAGAGGGGATTAACTTTCCTCTGCTATATTAATGTAGTAATGTTCATGTCCAAGTAAAAATATAGAAACACTTCAGCTTTGAGCGTATTATAGATTGCTATCGAACATTTTCCGTAAATAACGGTTCGTAGTAACAGTATACTTTTGTAACAAGCGGCATTCTGATTTTATATCTTTCAACTCTCTTTATTTTCACAAACTAACTTTTATACTGCTGCTTAAAAATATTACAATAACTATTTCCAGGTTTACTGTCTCAATTTCGTAAACAGACCTTAGTAAGCATTTAAAAAATAAAAAACGGTTAATGTGTGACTAAAATACTATAGAGGATGAAAATTATTTTCTATTTTAGGAATTTCTTGCTTCCAATTCAATAATATGGATTTCATTATTTTACACATATAAATAGATATAATCAGAAATGAAATATTGTAAAAGAATTATCTTAATTCCACGAAATTTACATATCGCAATTAAAGGACATGAATATCTTAATTTTAAAAAAGTAGCTATGCGCATAAGTTTTTGAAATGTTTAATGTGCCAATATATTTTAAATACATACTTAAGCAACATCTAATAATTTCAACAGTCAGTCAGAACGCCAACGACTTAACGTCGATTTAGTTTTCAAATTTGGAAATGCAATTAGTAATGACTTCTCATTTGGAATACTGGATTTGGTGAACCGCAATTCATTTCTTAAGAGTTCCAAAAAGCAATGCTATTATTTTTGATTAGGCGATCTAATTATAAAATTTCATCCAAATCAAATTAAGCAATTTGCTTTGACCTGTTTCCATTTTCTTTCAGTTTTCTAAATAAAATATTATTATTTATAAAAGAAAGCGAGAAGCTTAGCTTGCGATTTATTAATCAATTACCTTACAGTTTGGTGCAGTGACGAACTAAAGCTAAAGACATTAGTTTCGCCACCAACCCAGTGGTGTTTGTGCTGGAAAAACAAAAGGGAAAATTTCCGGCGCGAGTGTACTAAATATTAAGATTAAATGGACTAAACGGCTTAATGAGCGCAAAACCTTTTAGTTAATTAATATTAACCGTGTAAAATAATGTTATAAAATGTTTCTAATTAATATATATAATAATATATATATAATAGTTTAATGCACCCAAAGTATTTAAAAATATTTTAGTTACGAAAATTAATGTAACAGATAACCGAATTATAATTAGTTAAACTTTAATACGCAAAACTCTTACCGTTTATATCTAGACAGATTTATTATAGCAAAATTTAAGTAAACATCAATATTTTGTAAATAAATATTATCAAAACGAATTTAGAAGTCTGATTCATATTGATTTGAAGGAAAACACAATCTTTACGAATGCCAGTCAACACAGGACATCAAACTGATTATGATTATTCCGACTTTTCACAGAATGACACATGAATACAGTAACCTTAAAAATTACAACGAACTATCATATCATAATATTCAGAAACCTCGAAATTAAAATTTAAATCCTCATATTTTAGAAATGAATGCCTCGAAGACATATTGTATTAAAAATAAACATCAAATCTAATTTACCTTACATACTAATTCCTAACATTGAAAAACAAACTGTAATTGAACCTGTCAGTTCAAAAACAATGTTCTCGTCTGAATTCATTTACGAAAATTTCATCAACCCCACTTTTAAATATCTAATCCGCAATTTTTATAAATAAACGCGTTATAGATACATTATAAACTAATAAACGTCATCTCCAATTTACCCTACATATAAATTTCTAACACTGAAACGATCTTAATAGATATTGGCAGTTCAAAAACAATTTTCTCGCTTGGATTCATTTACGAAAATTGACCTCGCTCTATTTTTAAACATCCTTCTAAAACCCCTACTGTACATGATAAAACTATATGTAACTACACAGTAGATATTCGTCTGCTAAATTTATATAATGGTATATACTTTTAATTTTCACAGACAATTTAGCGGACTAATCAGTTCTGAATTTTTATTTAAGTTCTCTGCAAACGTTGAACGCAAATCAAATTACATTCCGACCAAAAAACAGAAATTCATTTATGTTACAACCAAGGCATAATAAAACAGGAATGTCTAAAAATCTACTCTTATAATTTTATCTAAGATAATTCCCAAAACAATAAAATGATTTTGCGTATCTCTTAGATAAGTCATTAAAGTAACACCTCCTGTCGTCAGAATGATTTCCTTATTGATTATGCTCTCAGCAATTGTAGGACTACGTTATAATTGATATATCACAACGGACGTAAGTCCTTCAGACAAAGCTCAACCTTTAATAATTAATAATCTTTTGCATTTAGAAGATTACACAGATCTAAATATTAAAGGTACCGTCTAAACATCTTACATGCCACTGCACTTATATTGACCGCTAGTTAGCGTTTGATATGATCGTCGAGTACAAATAACATATTTTCACCTCCATAGATTACATCAATGTTATAAAAGTCAAGGCATAGATGAGACAGTATCGTTGTGCAAGTTATTTCATACCTACGTTTCGTGTTATTTATTGAAAAATAATTTCTGTGCTACTTGAATAAAATATCGCACTTTAGTTTAAATAATAATGAATAATTTATTTGAGAATTACACATTAGTATAGGGAGTAAGCAATAACATCAAGAACAAACAAAAACAATACTCTAAAAATATTTAAAAATAATATTTGAAAAAGTATAAACTTCAAAGCACTAATTTTATTTATTTATGCGTCGATTCCAAATAACACTGGCACAAATGTAGTTTATTTGGGCACTCCATCAATAATATTCATTTTGTTCGACTACTTGCCATTTTACTAACCATACACGACCATAAAATACCTAACCAATTCAGCTATAAGATGTATTTTAGAAATAACAGGGTGCACGCCTACGCGTATGCAGATCGCTAGCCCGTGCTTATAGAGCATTTCATCCTCCAGGACCGCAGAGGTCCATAGCATTTTATTGAATCGCAAATCAGTTTCTATTCCACCTATTCGACTCTTTATATTGAAAAGTACTCTATACAATGAAAAAAAAATATGATTCGATGGCACATATTTCACTTCTCACTCTGACCGTTAACGTGTTAACAATAGTAACATTTCTTATCTACAAATAAATTCCAAAAGAAAACAATTACTTGAAAGTTAACCTACGAGTCTATCATTTAAATTATAAAGAGAAAATGTTATTGACCAATTTATGCAGTGGATTTGAATAAATATACTATATCCTGATATCTCTTTAATTACGATAAACTTAATAAGACATCATATTAAGATTAAAAACGGTGTTCGTATTTTTAACATGTTTGTTAATCGCGACTTATTAATTAACTTACTTTAATTACTTAGTTGATCGAGCGGTATCTACTTATTAATTTGTTTAAATATTTAAGGTCCACGGCCAATTAACTTCATTAGGGGTAACTCTAGTGTTAAACTTAAATAACACATACAACGAGTACTATTATTCGCTTTATTAGCTGGCTTGTGTATTGTTTAAAATAAAGTTTTGTTATTATTCTCGAACAAATACAAAATGTAGGATTTAATCTACTTATTCAATTCAAGTTAAAATTTATGTTATTTACATAACAAAATAAAGCAGCTAAAATAAAAAAAGCAATAAAAGAATTATTTGGATCATTTAAAATAAACTAGAATGAAAGCAGTTAATTTACGGCCACGATATTTTACCTTACAAAACGAATTTATACATTTACAGCAAGTAAACCGTTTGTTGAAAAAGGTTATTCTAATACTAAAGACTACATACATTTCTAACTACGTGAATTTTAAATAAAACACATAAGAATGAAGCTCAAGCTGTATACCTTTATTTGGATTTAAATCATTCAATTCCTTGAAATAGTTAAGCGTTTAGAAATTTTGCGTTTCGCGTCACTTCAAAATTTGAGTCATCTTACTAATTTACCAACTAACCTTTATATTGTAGTAGCGGTTTTTTAATTGCCCTGCTACGTTTGTTTCACATGCTGACTCTTTAGAAATTATGTTTTGAGTTTAGAGTAGACTAACTGCTCACAGGTGTAACAAATTAAATATAATTTGTTCCTTCTCTAAATTAGTTTAATGATGAACTTGTCACCGGATCTTTGACTCTATTAACTTTATTACTTGCTAATTATACTGTAACTGTGTGACGTTTTATCAGTGCCGGCTAATCAGGAAAAAGACGAATACTTTTGGAAGCTGCAGTTTATATAATCTTTTCACAGTTTGCTTATCCATTGCGGTGGCTTGCATTTTTAATTAAAACCAATGAGTTTAAGTATTTTGTCGGTTGGATACACTATGCAGTTCTCAGGTTAATTTACATAATTGCTTAAGGAAGTTGTCGGTAGAATTGTTAAGCTACCATGCAAATTTTAAATATGCTTTTTATTGAGATGGCCATGCGCGACTTTGGTTTTGCATATCTGTCTAGCAAATCTACCGATTGCTATCCTTTTAACAATCTAACCGAAAGAGTTATTTCTACAAGTAAACTTACATTATTTGTGTCTAAGAATTTTTATATGTACAATTGTACATCTAATCTTAGACATTTTGGTATGAATTAATATTTTTATTTTAATGTGGCATCAAAAACCATAATCTACCATTATTTGCATGCTCACCATGACAAAATTGGTAATAGTGAAGGATCATCAGTACATCTCTTGCATTAAAAGATATAAACGGGGACTCTACGATTCTTAGATAGTTTATAGTCACCAATATTTATTTCAGTTCCTCATATATGTAAGATACGCATAAATCACTTAAGCTCTGATTTTTTTAATAGTTTTTAAAAATAGATATTTCCGGGCAAAAAAACTAAATTCATCTAAGATTTTGTAAATTATTTACCATTATATTGTTTTAAAATCTGTTAGGCAGTTATGTATTAAAATATTCATATGTAATGTGTGATATTAGTGCTGAAGCTGTTATAATATACTCCTATTATATAAGCTAATGCACATAATTTTCAAATTTTTAAAGTCTTTAATAATTGAATTGTTTAGTAATTTTTTAAACCCCACGTTCTATATTTTTAATGTCTTTAAAAACACCATTTTCTCGTGAAAACGCAATTGATGCAGCTGACAGGTGTTTTGGGGAGCCCAAAGTCAAACAATACATTGATTTGGTACTTTGGTTAAATAGATAAATTAGTATTTACGATGGAGGGAAATTCGTGTTTAGAGAACTTAGAGCTTAATAAATCAATTTTATATACCCCACAAAATTATTAGTAAATAAAACGGCAACCTCGAAAAATAAAATAGCCGCTAATCAGATCAACCATAATAAATATCCCATCAGCCGTTATACTAAGTTTTAAATGAAATTCCCATATATTTTGGAAACTCTACAGAATCAGCGGGACGTATTCGAGACGTAGAAGACATTTTTACATAATTTTGACAAATATATAAACTTAACGCTTACATAAATAAATAATTATCATCATCTGCACGAAATGGATTAAGACGTCCTGATATATAAGTATTCACTGGATATACCTATCCCTCGATAGATTTAAAATAAACGTTAATTAACAATTTTTAACTCCAACATCACGAATTAAATTTAAAAATCAATTTAACCGGTTTAAAGCAAATCTTCTACTGATATGCAACATACTTGGATCACTGTTAGCTAATTTAAATTCAAAAATCGACTGCACAGAAAATTCCTAGCAATCAACACATAAAAAGGTTTAGACGCATATTCATCAGGTTAAACTAAATCTTATGTGGTTTTATCAAATCAAGATCATCAAATACTTTAAAATTAACCTTACATTTTGTATAATATGAAGTAAGTACACAATATTTTCAAAACTTAAATGAAAATCGCCCACGGCAGAAACTAATTCCAAATATTACACCACCTCAAATAAATAATCCAACTTGCAAATAATTACTTTATAAATTCTAATTGTTGGAAATCCAAATTTAGTACA
The DNA here is from genome assembly GCA_024586415.1 of Phrixothrix hirtus. Classification (NCBI taxonomy): domain Eukaryota; kingdom Metazoa; phylum Arthropoda; class Insecta; order Coleoptera; family Phengodidae; genus Phrixothrix; species Phrixothrix hirtus. The sequence continues at coordinate 8,959 of JAHWXV010141992.1, forward strand.
AATCAACAAACAATTTTGCAACAAATTATAACGAAAATAGTTATAAATCTAGACAATTCCAACAAAATCCCAATTTTAAATAAAACTTCGGTACTAAAAGTATTTTTCAACTTAAAATGGAACGTTTAAATACATTTATACCTTGACCAGCATCGTATTAAACCCACCGTACAACTGTTCCTTTTAGATCTAATTATTAAAATATTACTGAAAAATTATATTAACCTAATGACCACATTAAGCATATCATATTGCCTAAATATTATACATATGAAGAATTGAATTAAGCAAATTTTAACGACGAAAATTACCAAAATTATTTTAGTTATTTAGAGCAAAATGAATAATTTAACAACTTTATAAATAGAAAGTATTAAATTTTGACGTGCATTTTCCTGTATTAAAAACAACAATATTTAAAGTAGTGGTCTAATTTCTAAAGCAAAAATGTTTGACGAATTATTTAAAAACAAAAAGTTAAAGGTAAATATATAATATAATGTAGATATAATTAAGTAAACAAATGATGTTGGGAATAAGGAAACCACAAGATGCACTAACAACAAATGCGTGAAGTATTTGAATAAAAAACTACATGTACATTTAAGGGTTGAGGAATTATAAGTTTATGTAATACAATGCGATGCAATACAATATACCGTATCAATGTTGAGGCCGCCTTAATATACTACATAAGGCCCACCACACCACATCACACCACACGATCTGTAACCTAGTTTTTATAGTCTTTAGCATCTGAACTGTTTAATAAAGCATTTAAACTTCGATTTCAATGTATTTTAGAATATTATTTTCTCGAGAACAAAGTTGAAGCGGTTCTAGAGGATTTGGATTTTAGTTGCTGCCAAATACAGTAATTAAATATAATTTATGTTTCGTTATGAAAACAAAGTTATCTTGGGTCAATTTTTTCAGTGATTATACAAAGTAATTATAAAATCGGGAGAGAAGTAGGGACGAAAATAAAATTCTGTAAGCATATCTAAATTGTTATAGAAATTTAATTATCACAAAAGGCAGTACGCATTTCAAATAAGATAGTTTGAATTGATCAAAACGTTCTTTAAATATTTCTAAAATATATTTGTTAAAATGGATTGCATTCAGTTCTTTCTTGTTAAGCTTCAGTTCTTAAGAAAGATTAGCAACGACAAAAGGCCCGAATTTATTATTCTAACTATTAAGAGTTGGGAAACCAGTTCACTTACGTTGCCGCAAGTTCATTGCAATTATTTTAGTGCATCGAGTGTCGATAGCTATGTCCGTGTGAATTGATCTCCAAAAAAGGAACATACAGTTCTAGAATACGGTTCCTTCTCATATATTCGGTTCTAGTTTCTCTTCAATTTTATGATACCCGCGTTTTTGTAAGTTACAGTCGAACCCATTTTTTATATTGGCCATTTTAGCTGTAGTTTTGGCTTTGTTCATAGTTAAATTGCTCGAAATCAGAGTGAATAAAATCTTAGGAACTTTATTTTGGTAAGTTTAAAGTTTATTTCGGGCATTTTATATATAGAAAGGGGTCAACATAAATTACGATCAACGGAAACTATCGATTTTTGAAAGCATGTCTGAGATCGTTACCTGTAATTTTTGTTCTGTTGGATTAACTAGAATTTGAAAATTTGAGAATAAAATGATTACAATTGAACAAAAAACCTTTTTATTGGAATCATACTTCAGAGATGCAATTGAAAACGAGAATGTTGGATGGCAGTATATACATTGAGATGTTACGAGGAATTTAAAGTGTAATTTCTCAACGAAATTGTGGATTTTAATACACCTTTGAAAGTTACTTGCAGAATTATGACAAATTTTCGAGAATCTGTCAATATTTCGAAGAAGCAAGGATCTGGACGGTCAAGTAAAGGAACACAAACAGTTGTAGGAAATATTAGAATTATAGTAGAAGACGATCCTAAATCTTTAAGAAGGTTGAGTCAACAGCTAGATTTATCTTAAGTCACCTGCCCAACTACTGTAAAAAGACCTAGGCTTCTTTCACTACAAAGTCCCTTCATATCGTCAAATTTTACCTAGAGGTATTGTTCTTCAAATAAATTTTTGAGAATCGATTCGAAACAATTTAGACTATGATGATAATTTGGACGTCATATATTACAGTGGAGGATTGGTTTCTCTTTAATAGTTAGGTAATAATCAAAATATGAGAATATGGTCAGCAGAGAACACAAATACATTGAAGCATCATTACACACCCTTAAAGTAGGACTCTGGGCAGCGCTTTCACGGAGACGAATTTTCTTCATTTTCTTTGAAGTTAAATAAATGAAGATTTTTACGTTCATCACATGTTGAGAACTGTCTCAACTAACTAGCTGTAGTTAAGCAACGGTCCGACAACGAACTTAGTCGGAGTTGCTTTCAACAAGACAAAGCTACCGCACTTCGCATATCAAACAGCGCACTATATGAGACACTTTTACGAAAATAGCATTATTGATCACAATTTATGACCCTTCAAATCTCCAGATACCTTTACCAATTCCTCATGGTTTTCTTACCTAAAAAATCGTGCTTGTCGGAATAATTCACAAAACCTCCAGCAATTGAGGAATGCGGATTCTGAAGGACGTATTAGAAAATTTGAAGGAGAATACGTCTTTGTCTTCATTGTGAAAGACGCCAGTTTGAGTATTTATATAAATCTGTTTTTTTTTTGTATTTTAATATAATTGTTCTTAAAACCGGATTCGGTGACATTACTAGATCTGACAGCAAGTGGATTTGTTGAGTTTGTGACGGTTACAATATTTGAAATACTCTTTTTAGTTAAGTTCGAATAAGACATAATTTTTACTGACTTCATATCCACCTTTTTCAATTTATTAGGGAAAAATAACTGAAATTTTTTCATGTATTTTTAATTTATTAAGCGTATACTGTATATAATTCACTGACAGTCTTTAAATAAATTCCCTTTCTGTATATTTAAGTACAAAGGAACGTTCTTGAATTTAAATTTAAAACCTTTATTAAAATTCTACGAACATTTACGATAAACAAAACTTATCGAAGTTTTATCTATTGTCTGGTTTTTGCTTGTGTGTCTTTTTATTCTACAAACTGTCTTATCCGAACTATAGTTACTTCCTGATGTGCTCCCGTTATAGCCATATGCTAATTATGGTTTACGGCTGGGGCTTACAGTAAAATTCGAAAACTGTTTCTTTGTTGGAACACTGCCATTGAAGATGTGCGCCTTCCGCTATTTTGAAGTTCTTGAAAGATATCTCCTGTATATGGACCAGGACCTAATTAATGTGATACTGGAGTAGGGCCGTCCTTTTGTATTTCCTATTTTTTCAACGATAAAATACTATATGTAAGTAGCTTGTATTCGATTCTTTTAAATTCTACTAAATTATATTCCTCAACCGATTATTTATTAATTTACGTACACTGTGACAAATCACACGTAGTTAAGTTTACATCAGTAAATTTTGCACATTATTTCACATGAGTACGTAATCTACCATCTCCGTGAATTTTTTTGTTCTACTATGAGATGCGCTATTTGCTTTCAATTCAGGTTGATTTACTAATAATATATGAGCTCAAACGTCCGTCGTTTACAAGACTGTCTTTCTTGCATGGGTTTACTTCAATAATTATTAGAGAGTTATTTTGCATTATTTATTTATGTGTAACCTTATATAAAGTAACTCCAACTGTCGATTACTTTTAATTACTTACTTTTTACTTTCTTTTACCTATATTTCATATAGGTAAAAGAGAAAGTATTGTTTTCAAACAAAATTTTCGATGTCGAAATTTTAATGGAAATACACGTTTTCAGGTCCCCCGAGTACGAAAATCATGTTTTTGGAAATTGGTCTATGTGTGTGTGTGTGCGCGCGCGAGCGCGCGCGTTCGCGTGTGTGCGCGTGTGTGCGCCCGTGCGCGTGTGTGCGCGCGTGCGCGTGTGTGCGCGCGTGCGCGTGTGTGCCTGCGTGCGCGCTTGCTTGCGTGCATGCGTGCGTGCGCGGGCGCAGGCGCGTGCCTACGTGCGTGCGTGCATGCGCGTGCGCGGGCGCGGGCGTGGTTTCATGCGCGAGTGCACGCGTTTGTGTGTGTGCCTGTAACCACGATAACGCGAAAACCAAAAGTCCTAGAATAACAGAATTTTATATTTGAGTTTGTATCCATCGTCGCACGCTACCGCAACAATTTCACTAAAATCGAAAATCCGGAAGTGCCACTTTACGCTTTTCATTTTTTGGTGTTTTGAGATTTTTTAGAAATCGGCTCTAATAATTTTTTTTAAATTTACTATATTTCTTAGAAATTTAATCCTCTTTCATATAATCTGGGCGGATTTTTATAAAATTTTCCGTAAGTCGAGTAACTGGAAGTACTTTCGCCGTTAAATCTGATTAAAATAGCTATAAAACCAAAAACCCTAGCTATATGAGTATTTGTATTTAACATTACAATCACCTTAGTATGCTAAATCAAGAATTTGGTTAAAATCGAATAACCGGAAGTACCACCTTATTTCTATTATTTTACCTGGTTCGATAAAAGAAAGGTACCGATAAAGTTTGCTATGAAATCTTCACTATATAGAAATACTTATACTTGAATATTTAATGTCCTGGTTTAATGGACTGACATACAGACTTTTTCTGGGGAAGAATAACTATTTATAATCGGCCTTCAGCCTATCTGTTTATTAAGGTTGACTTGGCAAGTTGATAGTGGATAGTATATAATGTGAAATACCATTGTAACGTATTTCAATAATCCTAGATTCACGCTTTGAACTAATTATGTTCATGAAAGACGAAGTTACCATTTTAACTTGAACGTGTATTCAGGAAATTTCTTTGCGTTATCGTTAATCCGGTAAAAAATCAGTCATCGACCTTTTGTTAGCGATTAATTAAGCTAGAAGTTCTAGTATGAAGAGCCGCATGATAATGACATTCCCTATTATATTTTGTGTTAGACTTAATCCTGCAGAAAGGCACTTTCAGTAACCACTTGCTTGATGTATGCATTCCTTCGGGAATAAAAATTACTATTATATTTTTCTTTTATTGCTATAATTATTGTTATGCGATTTAGCTACCGATTTCGCCACATTATGATGGAATAAATGTTATGATTTAGTATCTTGCTTTCTTATTTTCTATCAACGTTAGTACTTCCCCTTTTGCAACGAGCTAGAACTCCTTGCTGCTGGACCAACTCTGAAGCTCGTTAAGATTTAGGGTAGAGTAAGTACGCCACACACCTTGCCGTTTAGACGTGTTTTGCGCTTCGAACTTCCGAACGATTGGTATCAATTCTTTCGGTTCTTTGGAGTATGCTGCGCTGACCCCGACCCCTCTTCGACACTATACGATCTGACTAGTGAACTCAATTTGTTCTTTTGTGTTTACCTTACTTTACGTTATAGGTTACTGTAGTAAACATAGGAAGTAAAATTTAAGATATGTAAAAATTAATATAATTTAGGTTAAATAATTAGAAATTTCTTAGAGTGAAGCAATATAAAAATGTAAGTAACTGATTAGGAAACATACAATAGGGAGTGCAAATGGTATACTTGAGTAGTATGCCAATGTTGGCAAATTAGTAAGCATACAAAAGTAATGTAGAAAAGGTTTAATAAAGGTAGAAGAGCCTGACATCAGAGACAATGGAAACCAGTGCTATCTAGCTTTAGCTCTTAGACTAGAATATGGTGTAATTTAGCAATATGTAAGCAATGTAACGTTAAGTTAAATAAACTGAATAGGTTATGCTGTTCAAACATGTTAGCAAGTATACGACTATTAATATCTCAGTAAATAAACTCAAGCCTACCTCTCTGTGAATCGTACTTCAGATTTGCATATTACATTACTTTCAAGTTATCCTTAATCTGGCAGAGTAAAAACTATACCCAATGATCTGAGACATGCTTTCAAAAATCTATTTTCCGTTGATCATGGTTTTTATTTTCTTCTCTCTGTAGAATGTCATTTATTAAACATAGTTAAAAACTACATACTTTGTGCCGGAATTTATTTTGCAGTTATCGTTATGAAACATGTACAAAAAGCAACATATTATATCCGTTTCCCAATGCATATCAACTAAAATAACTGTTAACTGTAAACGCCCTGTTCGGCAAGTTATATATACGCTAGTAACCGTTAGAATTCATTGCTCAATTATAGTTAGTTATTTGAATAAATATACATACACCAAATTGCTTTTTATCTGAATCTTTTAGTCATAATTCAATTTTTTGAAGTTATGAAATAAATTTCTGTGACAATTAGTCTAATCTAATTTATAAGCAAACTGTTGCCAGAATGATTCCAACCACAACTTTAGACAAATTTATATTGAATTACAGAATAAATTGAATTTTTTGACTATCAGTGAAAAATTCTATTAGATATTATGTTTTTGAATTTCTGACGGTGACTTGCATAGAATATTTCCACGTCTTGTGATCACAAGTTTTGAGCGTAGATTTTGGAACTTGCATAGTATTGAGATAAACGAACTCTGTTCTCCATTTTTTGAATTTTATATGTGACAATGGATAATTATAAATTCCATCTTGTTACCGTTTTAACACCAATTTTTAATGTGACAGAATAAGTGTACTACAGAAGATGGTTTGTCGAGAATTATAGAGCTGTAAATCAATATGAATTACATTTCTTGAAATACACAATCTAATTTAGTATGACGATAAATCAACGGATTTATTTACTTGAAAATCACAACAGTAATGTAGTTATGGTTACTAAAATATGAAATTATATTAAAAAAGTTGCCAACTATAATCAGTTCTTGTAATATACATACATAATGTAGAATATATTCAAGCTAATTTTTGTAGTCAAATTTGTAAGTAAGTACGCATTTAAATAGATTGGAAATAAAATAATATAGCGTTATCATAAAAAATTGGACAGTTATGAATAACCCATCAGCAATTTAAAGTAAAGAGCGAAAGTATACTTGAAATATTACCTGAAGTTACCACGTTTTAATATATACTTAAACAGAGGGTACTACACGAAGTCTAAAAATAAATTCGTTTAACCTGTAAAGCAACCCAATTAAAAGAGAAGCCACGCTTATATTGACTTACAATATTAAAGAAGATAAATAGCTTATAACAACTTTGTATAGCAACTTAATAATTGCTTACCGTTAATTATTAGCCCGAATAGCAATCTAAATTTTCTTTAAAGCATAATATCTGTCATAGATTATTCGGGAGTATTATCATTTACGTGTAGTTATATACCGCACTTCGATGTATCTCGCTTTAATTATAATGAAAATCAAAATGTTTACAAATTGGTTAAAACTGATCAATACCTACTTCCTTTAATTAATCTGATTGACGTTTACGAGCGAAAGGCTGTCAGAAAAACAACATCTTTTTATATGGGGTTTTTATCTCTGTACTTTGGACAGCTAAAATTTTACTCTCTAATAATATTGTAGAAATGCATTAGTATTTTAGAAGCATTTATTCACGATAACTTAAAAAATAGCTGCTACTTTAAAAAGCATCAATTCTTTTTGCATAAAATGGATATTCACTTTAAAACAATCGAGAATGGTAAATTTATTCACACACTGAATTACTTTTAAGTGAAACTTGTAAGACATCTTGTGTGGTCTGTTGAAGGTGACGGACGTGTTTTATATTTTGAACGAATTGAAATTTATATGTTTATACTATGTAAATTTTAAATAAAGTATTCAAGAATTATAAAGAGCATCTCTAAGCTTAAAGCATGTGATTTAAAAGCGGAGTTAAAAAAGCGTAGTTTGTCCTGTAAAGGAACTAAAGGCGACTTAATTAGTCACTTGAAAACTGCTTTAAATAGTAGTTAC
>JAHWXV010142013.1:0-12092 GCA_024586415.1 Phrixothrix hirtus
ATATATATACCTGTTAAGCTGTCACCTCTGGCATGTAGGAAAGGCGACCTAACCTCCGCTACTACCCTTTTATATATTTGTATATATTTGATGTATTTTTGATGAGGGGGCCTTCAAGAATCCAAATTTCAAAAGAGGGAAAAGATTTCCCTTTTTTTTACAAAGTCTTATATAAAGCATAGGGAAGATACATGCTTGCCTCCAACTTATATAAGGAAGAAGATTCTTGCTGTCTCTTATTATCTCCAACATCGTTGCCATCACAAACGTAATTCATCTGTTTACAGATACAACGAATGTTTCCTTCCAACAAGCTAATTTTACTTATAGCACTTAATTTCAAATAACGATGAATATCAATATTTATAGGATTATTTTGTGCAATAGTTTCATCCCTTCATATTTGAATATTTGCTTGTAATTGCTTGTTTTAAGTAAAAATGTTATTAAAGATCATATTAAGTGAAATATTTTTAATTAATATCGTTTAATATGCTTACCAAATCTCAAGTAAAATGATATAGAAAAAGATTATAAATAGGTATATTTATAAACAGTTTTTACAGTTTCATATTCATAACTGAAATGATGGTTTGTATAAAGAAAACAAGAGCAAAATGTACCAAGTTTTAAATGCAAAAACTGGAGGATCTTCTAAGCGTTTATGGTCAATTTTAATTTGGTGTGTATTATTTAACGTAAAAAGATGTACAAATTGCTATTAAGATGGAGTGACGTAAACATATAATTGACTAATACATAAATTATATATAATCAGAATTGCATTTTCATTACTCCTGATCGAATATGAATGGGTATACTTATAATGTAAAAAATTAAAGTTATACTAAGCAATTAAATATATTGGTTTTAGATAATTAAAAGTTTCCCAATGAGATATGTAAACTACTTGCATACATTCTTATTGCAAATCAGCAGTACATAAAAAATATAATTAAACGAGTAAACTGGTAAAAACAAAAAACATTTTATAAAAAACAAAAGAAAACCACAAAAAAAATTTTTTAAACAAGTCATCAGAAGGTTTAAAACTTATAAAGGTGCACACTGAGGTACGTGTGCCAAAAGATTGTAATTATCGCCTATGGAACAAAGATATTCAATTTCATTAAACATTGCAGCTTTAATTTTAAAACTGGGATACTGTGTTCAATTTTGTTTTTATTTATGGATTTCTTAGCTGCTTTCTGATAGATAAGTTTTTGTTTTGATGAAAGAACCAAATTCGTTCTTTAAACAAAGTATTTCATCGCTAGACCATTTTAAATATAATTAACATATTTATGTATTTTTGAATTTTTGTATTAATCTCGATTTACCTTTTTTTTTAAATAGCCTTTCTTTTATATGTAGACACTTGATCCTCCTCGCCATTGTCCTCATTTTCTTTTTGATTAAAATCTGCAAATAATTGGTCTTAATTGTTATAGTAAGTGCATGTACATATTGAAAATGTATTATATAATAAGTGTTATATACAGGGTGTCTGGTAATTGCACTGACAATGCTTAACTGTAGATTGTAGGAATGAGATGATAATGATATGTGCAAAAAAGTTAGGTCAAATGTTTTTACTTTTTGAGTTAGAGGTCTTCAAAGTGTACACCAAAAAAGTGGTAATTTGTTAATTGTGTTGAAATGGTTTAAGTTATCGAAATGCAATTTTGTGCATGAATGTATCTTATTGAAGTGGCCTTTTTGTAAAAATTTCGTCGATGTTGTAAAATGCCATCGTGAATTTTTGTGTAGAAAAACTTGAGGTCAAAATTGGAAAAGAAATCACCTCTTACAAAAAATCCCTACAAGTTTATTTACTGGTATTGAAAAAGTTGATTGATCAGAATTGACCTGTCATGTTGCTGCCATTAACTGTGTTACTTTGTGGACCTCCTAATATCAATACTTCGTGGAAATAAAATGAATGGACAATATAAGGTTATGATTTTAATAAATAATAAATATAATACAAAAGAGATATTCCTAATGATTTAGAATCATACATTTGGTTTGGGGTCTGCTTATTTTAGTAATTGTTCTAAATGTTCACAATTGCAATGATTGCACACATTTGCTCTGAGAAACAATGAGGTTCTAATATTTTGAAAAATATTCGGGGTATGTTGAATTTTATTAAACACTTCTATTATCCTGTTCCACAATTCCTTATGATTATTAACAGGTTATAACGAGCTGGAACGCTACTTGCGCCCCAGAGGTTTTTAAAGATGTCAATTTTCCTGAATTAGCTAGTTTGCTCCAGCCACCACAGTGGAGATTGGGGGATCCTACGTCTACGATGAAATTAATTTAGCAAAAATTCAGGAATTATTTGCAAGCGTTAAAAATCGGGGAAAAGTCGTGGTTTGTGGGCGCCACTTTACCTTAATTGTTTTGACGGTCAGACTTCGGAAATGGGATGGTAAAGGGTCATATTTCAAAACCGGAAGGATGTACTGTTATTATGGTATATTTACTAGTTAATTAGTTAGCATTCGCCATTGGGCAGGCGCTTCAATTCAGTTTGTTAATTAGGTTCGCAACTAAAAATGCTTTACTAACTTATGTCTAACGTTTTCCTGTAAGAAACTGTTATTTATTACTACTGAGGTTATTTATGACAGTGAAATAATAAGATGGTCTGTTTTAAACAAGTTGCTTATAATGAAGATAATATAAAATGGTACAGACAATACAAGATCATTTAAATAATCAATTACTTAATCAATAAAATCGCAAAATAGGGGACCCCTGAGTTTGATCTCTAAAACTACCTTAATTTACAATAATAACAAAATACTGGCCCCATCTAATTGTGGACTTGATTTACTATGATTACGTAAATTAAATATATTTTTGGTTCATTAACTAAATCTCACACAACAAAAACAAAATTGTCTATCTACTACTGGGTTGAAGTAGATCTCCCAGCGGATTATTGCTACAGTACAAGAAATGGGGGTTGATTGTCAAATTCCCTAGAGAAGTTCAATGTCTGGTAGGATGGAATAAAATCATTGAAAGGGTGTCACTTACTTGAGATCTCCGTGGTCTGCACCTCCAAAGAAAAAGTGTGACCTTTGTTTGCAAATTCTTTTGTACCGTCTCATTGGATCCTTTACTAACAAAACAGACAGGTAATCGCTGTTGACCCCAAACACAATTCGCCTTTAGCGGTAGAAGATCGAATTCTCACTAATTCGGCCTCCAATACATAACCATACAAGAGGGTAACTTGTTGATTATTTCCTCAAACTTACTTTTAACATGCACACTAAAGGATGTTACTTCCTTTCATCACATTCAAGACTCTACTGACTATTGATGGATGTTTTCTCCTTGAAATTGTAGGGGGAAGGGGACTGGTGGTTAACATTTATTTTTAGAAGAATAAACATTCTCACGGGAAAGCTGATGTATTTTTTTTAAGATAAAGCCCCTATATTTATAAAATGCAAGCTGGGGATTTTTGAATATTGACAAATGTTGTTAAAAATGCATTTGCAAAATTTAAAGATTTACGTTTGTAATTTTGACATAAAAATGGTACTGGTAATTCACCATTAGGTTTTACTATTAATTCACTTATATATGGGTGTTCCCAAATAAATGACATGTTGCAAGAATTTTAGACATGCTTACAAGGTGCGCTATAAACTTTTTGTTTTACAGTTTCCCATATAAACAGGTCCATTGGTGTTACATCCGAGGACTGATCTAGTTACCTGACTGGAGCATCGTCTCCTCTACCGATCCATCTATCAGTATATTGTTCACTTAGGCACCTCCGAATTGGATTGGTGTAATGAGGAGGTGCACCATCGTGGATGTAGAACATTGAATGGCAGATATCTATTAGAACATCTTGCAATAGTCTTAGCAATACATTTTGAGGAACATTCAAATAAGGTTCACCATTCAGTCATATATATATATAACGCGTATGAGCCAATTAAAAAATTATTGACAAGTCCATCACAAACATTTATTGAAAATTATCACTGAAAGGGATTTGGCTGAGTTTCCTTAGGATTTTTGTGCATCTACAAATGAAGGTTATGGAAATTTATAATTCCATTCCTGGTGGAACATGATTCATCAGTGAAGAAAATTGTCCCGAAGAATCCATTCTCTTCGACAAATTGATCTACTAACCAGATACATAATTCTACATGTGGAGAATAATCTGCTGGTAATAATGAACCTGTTGAAAATGGAAGGATCGAAGCTACTGTTCTTGAAGTGTTCTATGAATGTTATTCTTCAACACGTTCAATTGCCTGCTTAAATTGCTGTATAAAGAAATTTGTAACTCCTGGGAAAAAACGGCCCTTGAAGAAATGGCCATTGCTGCGGAGGAAAAGAAAAAACTGGCTATTGAAGAGGGAGATGTAACTATTAATAATGTTAGAACTCGATTGACACTTTGATTCTTGTTTATGACTATTTTATTGGTTATTTTTGTGAATGATGAACGAATTTTATGTATTTTGAACTACCCTTATGAACAACACCATTGATAAATTATGATTTTTGAACTTTTTCTCCGTGAATTGAATTATAGACCTCTTTTCCCCTTTTTATAGAAATAAGTTTAAGTTATTCTATGACCCATTTTACATAACCACATACACATTTTAATTGGTAAGTTAAAAACTATATCAACTTTTAATAATATACTTATATTCCTCTTTATGGTCCACACATTTTTTAACCATAGTCTGAAGAATTGAATGCCGGACTTGTCTGGTTTCATCAGGATGGTGTCATGTCTTACATGGCCTGCTTGGTCTCCAGGTTTATTGACATTCCATGGTACACACGCTAGCTGAATTTAACTGTGCAATTCTTTCCTTTGGAGCTACCTCAATGCTTAGCTTTCCAAACATCGACCTAACATCATATGGGTCTTGAAGGATGTAACACACTTGGAAATATTGGAGATTGAACATCACGAAAAAACAGCATTCTCCATTGGATCTGGTCTTTGGCAGTTCACCGTGATGCCTTTTGGCTTGTTCAATACACCAGTGACATTTGAAAGACTAGTGGAATTGATCTTGAGGGGATTGTCTTGGTAAACCTGTCTAGTATACTTGGAAGATGTTATAGGAAAAACCTTTGACGATCACTGTAAAATGTCGAAGAGGCGTTTCAAAGACTATGGAATGGACATCTACAACTTAGTGCAAAAAATGCAACTTGTTTAAAAACAAAGTGAAATACTTGGGTCATGTGGTCTTTGAAAAAGGCGTGGCAGCTGACCCAAAGTAAATTCAATCCGTTTGAGAATGGCCACAACCAAAAGATAGACACAAATTAAGAAGCTTCTTGGGGTTATGCACTTACTACCGTCACTTTGTATGTGGATCTGCAGATATCGCAAAATCACTTACAAAATTTATTGAAGAAGACCAACTATATTTATGGAGCAATAGCTGCCAGGAGTCATTTGAAACACTTAAATGAACATCGGTAATGGCACCTATACTCAGTTAGCCTAGAATAAACGGAAAATTTGTCTTATATACCAATTCTAGACATGGTGGCATTGGTGCAGTGCTATCGCTAATCCAAGACAAACAAAAACAAGTAATTTGGTATTTTAGCAAAGTATTGTACAAACCTAGAGGAATTATTGTGTTACATGCAAACAATTGCTAACCATCATAAAGGCTGTTGAACACTTTTACAAATACCTTTATGGGCGAAATTTCTTATTGAGAACTGATCACGCAGCATTGTAATGGCTCCTACAATTTAAGAATCCAGATTGCAAAAGAGCACGATGAATTGAATGGCTACAAGAGTATCACTTTGAAGTTGAGCATCATGCCAGAAGAAATCATAGAAATGCTGACTCTTTATCAAGACAGCCTTGCACAGAAAATTGCAAGCATTGTACTTGGTTGGAGTCAAAAGTGGAAGAACCTCTTTTCAACCATACTACTGCAAAAAACGATTACTGGAAACCAGATTATGTCAAACAAGTTCAAGAAAACAACCCAGGTCTGAAGGTGCTATTGAAATGAAAGAATGAAAGTCAAAGACCAGGTTGGGAGGAAGTGGCCTCATTTATTCTTATTGTTAAAACATATTGGTCCCAATGGGAGTCCTTGCAAGTTCAGGATGGCCTTTTGAAAAGAGCCCTGAAAAATTATGGAAGTAAAGGACGAATGCAGAAAAACAGTATCAGAAATTCTATGACAGCTCGATGATGGTCCATCAGGAGAACATATGGGAGTAAAGAAAACTTTGGAAAAGATCTATGAAGGATTTTATTGGATAACCTGCAAGAATGATGTTAAAGAATGATGCTGAAAATGTGTAATATGTGCATCTGGGAATGGCCCATTGGGGAGGTAAAAAGCAGCAATGTGGTAATATACACTTGAAAGTGTAGCCATCAATATAGCTGATCCATTTCCAGAAACCAAAGCAGGAACAAATACATCCTGGTTGCAGTAGACTATTTTAGTAAATGGACTGAAGCATATGCTCTACTTAATCAAGAGGTAGTTACAGTGGCTGAGACCTTGGTAAAGGAACTGTTTAGTTGCTTTGGGATTCCTTTGGAATTACATTCAGACCAAGGAGAAAATTTTGAGTCAGCCTTGTTCCAAAGTCTCTGTCAACTGTTGAACATACATAAAACCAGAACAACTGCTCTTCACCCAGTCAGATGGAATGGTAGAATACATGCATCGAACAATAGGAAAATATTTGTCAAAAGTTGTCTCAGAACATCGAAGAGATTGAGACCAGTACTTACATCTATTCCTGATGGCATATCGATCAGCTGTACATGAAACAACAGGAGAAACCCCAGCTAGAGTGTTGTTTGGGCGCAAAATTAGACTACTGTGTGATTTGAAGTTTGGTAGTTAGCCTGGAGAGGAGAAACTAAATTCTATTCATGAGAAAGTCTGCAATAATATCCAGATTACCAGTGATCACATAAAATCTCAGTATGATGTAAGTTCCAAAACAGGAGGATTTCAGGCAAATGATCTAATCTGGTAGTACCAGCCGCAACGACAACAAGGGCTATCTTTCAAATTGCAAAGATCTTGGGAAGATAGTGAAAGAGTGAGTGATAAAAAGGATCAATGATGTAATCTACCGAATTATGAAATTTCCCAGAGGAAAGCCCAAAGTGGTTCACATGAATCGGTTAGCTCTGTATGCTGGGAAGAATGCAGAACCGAAACAACAAGAATGTGAGCAAAGCGTGAACCATGTTCAATTAGAAGAATTAGAAGTCAAGAACAGCGAACAATCATTCACCGAATTTATGTCCTATTCAGGACAACATAAAACTAGATTTGGAGTTACCACTAAGCAATATAGGAATCTGTTGGATGTACCAGAGGAGTACCCCTTGATTCATTGTGTCGCTAAAGATGTCCGAATATCCCATAGCATCTCAGTTAAGTTTAAAAAGAGGTATGATGGCGTAAAAGAAATACTGCAGCAAGAGCCAGAAATTGGAAAGGCATGTCACCTATTACGCCATCATCATCAAGATAGCATTATCCAAATCAAAATCCATGCTATGAAAACTTGTGGAAGGCATTATGAGATCTAAGGAAACAAATTTGTGCCAGTTCCGGTGGAATGTTATCCGTACCAAAGCTCAGCTGTGGCCTAAAACAGCTTAATTGGTGTGTGGTACGTAACATGTTGGCGGTAGTGTTTTGAGACACTGGTGTCAAGATCCTGGTATGTGGTTGGAATTCAAAAGGAACTCCACCAACGACGAAATCTGTGGACTACCATTTTTTCCAGAAATGGGGCTACAAGTATGAACCACAGTGCAGATTCTGACATTCACAAACAAAGGTACAACCATCACAAGAGCAAAGTCGAAGGTCACTGTTTTGGGACGTAACAGTCTTAAGAAGGGGACAGTGTAACAAAAATTAGAAACAATAAAAACTTAGTGGAACATTATAGAACCATCCAGCATATTCCTTATAATAAAATAGATGATGTAATCACAAATGACTCATTGCATTAATCGATATCTGTCACAAATTTTTGATCAGCAATGAGTCATGGCATTGCAATTTAATACATCATTATTATGACTAATTTCTTATTCTTTACTATTCCATGATATTCTAGAATTTATCTTAACTATATAAACGGCAGATTAAATTTCCTTAGTTTAGTTTTAATCAGAATCTTGTCCTGTTAGTTACTGATATACATAAATATAAATATCAATAGACATAAATAGAAATATAAACATTCGTTATTAGTGTATTGGGAAATATATATTTAAATAAATAAGTGTATAGAAATCATTCTACTATTAATGATAATAAATAAAGATTTTTAAACAATTAACTAGCTTTGTTACAGTATATTAATATGTTTAATAAATAATGCAAAGTAAAAGGTAACTTTTTTCTCGAATAGATTGTCCATTTTTTTTGGTTCTGGAGTAACGCGACCATTTAAATTTCAGTTCCCAGTAGGCCATGAAATTTTTCCGTAGAGCATAGCTTATACATATGCACGCCAACCAGAGCCAATACATAACCTGCAAATTACTGGAGGAGGTCAATAAATTCACGGAATGGAAGGGTTAGCAGGAGAGGCGATTACTTCCACATGCAGTATCTATGCAGCGACATCTTATTAATACACTTGGAGAGTTTCATTGTGATTGTGTTATTAACCTTAGAGTTATTATTGATCAAGCAACCAAAGGCGGATAAAAATATGGACAATGGAAAAAACTGAATTTCATATTGTTATAAAAGGAAAACAAGGAAAACCATCTCGAACCATTTTGAATGAGATGTCATTGGTTTATAGGAACTCTTGTTTTCATAAAACCATGATTTATAAGTGGTATAATCTTTTAAACAAGGCAGAGAGTTGATTGAAGATGACCCTCGACCAGGTCGGCCGATTGAAGCCATCTCCATGGACATTGTTGAAAAACTCAAAAAACTTGTATCATAAGATAAACGTTTAAGGAAAAAATAAATTGCAGAAATGGTTGGAGTATCTCCTATAACTATTTTAAATATTCTCCATTCCCATCTTAGCATGTCAAGGGTTAGTACAAGATAGGTACCCAGAATGATCACACCACTGAAAAAACATCACGTTGAGTATGCACGCGATGTTTTAAACCTCTGCTGAGACGACAAAGATGAAATTTTGAGCTAAATTATTATGGGAGATGAAACTTGGCTGCATCATTTTGAGCCTGAATCTAAGCAGGAATCTATGCAGTGGCATAAAAAGGGCACACAACCCTTAAAAAAGTTTAAAGTGTCACAATTACCCAGAAAAATAATGGAAAATGTTTTTTTGGGATATGGAGGGTATCCTGCTCATTGATTACAAAGATAAAGGTGTTTTAATAACAGGGACCTACTATGCTGATTTGCTGAAGCAGCTAAGAAATGCTGAAAAGGTGAAAAGATGGGGAAAATTAACAAAAGATGTGCTGCTTTTGCACAACAACGCGCCAGTGCATCAGAGTCATGTTGCCACGGCCGCACTTCAAGATTGTGACTTTCAAATATTAAACCACCCACCCTATAGCCCAGACTTAGTATCTTAGGACTATTATTTGTTCTCCAACCTCAAAATTTACAAGTGACAATGAGGTTAAACTTGCAATTTTGGTTTATTTTGTTGGAAAAGATAAAACATTTTTTTATAATGGTATAAATAAGTTGATTGAAAAATCTGAAAAGATATATTAGTATCAAGCGAGAATATATTGAAAAGCAAAACTAACACAATGTACTTTTTTACCCTTCTCTCCCTATTCTGCAAATTTATTGACCGCCCCTTGTATATGTCAACAAATTTGGTGCGAAGAACTTTATTATTAAATTATAATAGCAAATTTGTCTACAATATTTATAATAAGTGTACTAACTGATGACCATTGTATTCAACGCATTTGTGAACTCTTAATTTTAAATTCTCGAAAATGTTCTATAAAATATACTCAGTGACATAGAAATTGCAACACCAAGGAGGAGTAGGAATTTCTTAATCAAAGTTGGTAGATCTGTTGGGCTGACGTTAAGTAATAATTGATTAACTTTTGAGATCAAGTGGTAATGTGATAACGTCACACATTTGACAGTTGTTATAATTTTTTACTAACTTTTTTGGTCTGTGTTCTTGGTACAGTTTGTTGTTCTTTTTCATTGTTAATTAACATTATTTTCTTGTTCTTTTGTTAATGTATTTTGTTTGTTTGATCATGCCTAGAGTACAGCAATGGGGATATTACTATCAATTAAGCAAATTTGACAGAGGTAAAATTATCGGTTTGTGCGAAACCGGTTTTTCATTTGGTAAAATTGCTAACCCTGTAAATTGAAATTGGTCTACTGTAATGCGAGTGTGTCCTGCATGGTTTGAAGATGGTCAGGAACATTGTAGCAGAGGAACCGGAGCTCCAAGAAGATTGAATGAGCGTCAAGATCATTGCTTAAGACAACTGGCATTTAGAGAATGATTTTCCTCTACTTGGGAAGTTGGTGACCAAGGATTTGGTGAAGAATGTCGCCTTCTAACCCTTAGAACAGTTTATCACCGAATCCGAAGTTTTGGGTTAACATCATATCGTCCGCAACTTGTGTTTCCTTTGACTGCAGAACATTGTCAGCAATGGTTACAATGGTGCAATAAGCAATCTCATTGCAATCTTAAATGGTACTGTGTTGTGTTTAGTGATGAATCTAGATTTTGTTTAGGAATGCACAACGGTTGTATGAGAGTCTGAAGAAGACGAAGTGAATGATGGAATCTTTGATCTACAGTTGAGAAGCATGTACACTGCACTGTGGGTGTTATGGTTTGGGGTGCAATTATTTATGGCAGCAGGTCTCTCTTGGTGTTCATTCAAGGCAATATGACATCACAACGGTATATTGTGGAGGTGGTTGGAACACAGCTTTTGCCATACTTACAAGAGCTCGGAGATACATTATTCCAGCAAGATAATGCACGTCCACATCTAGCAAGGTTTTCCTTGAACTTCTTTGAGCAGACCCAGGTTCATCTTTTGCCCTGGCCTCCAAGATCTCCAGATCTTTCTCCTATTGAAGATGTATAGGACATAATGGGTAGAAGGTTGCGAAATTTGCAGCATCTTCCTTTGACTTTGGAGGCCTTGAGACATGAGGTGCAATTTGCATGGGAGGCAATACCTCAATACGAGATAAACTACCTTATTCAATCAATGCCTCAGAATGTAAATAAATGTGTAAATCAGAGAAGCTGTACCACACATTATTAACAATTATTATAAAATTTTGTTTAACTAATAAAGACTGTCCTCCCAAATTTTGATCATTTATTACAATAACAGGTGAATATTCCTACCAAATTTCATCCGGAAATTCCAACCCCTTCTTGGTGTTGTAATTTCTATGTTACTGAGTATATTACAAATTCAAACTGGCAATTTGATAAATAATTATTACTGAGAATGGATTAAGCTAAGACATGAATTTCTTTCATAGCCCACTGGGAACTGAAATTTAAATGATCGCATGGTAGATAAGATGATTTTGAGTTTTTTAGTTAGGCTCAAAATGTTCGAATTTGCTTACTTAAAAAAATTAGGCTTTTCTATAATTAGAGATAAAACTTATGCTAATAACGGTTCACCCTTGCAGATCAACCTAATTGTAATGCATTCTATTTGTACTTTAAAAATAATCAGAGATCTTTTTCAATGAAACTCTCAATTAAAACTTTTTCATTTATTAAATATATTTATTACTAAATATGGCGATATTCATGAAGCAGTCTGTAGTTACAAGAATAAAGTAAATATTCAATTTTACTTTAGTTATGCTGACCCTTAATGTTGCACCATTGTAGACAGCAGTAAATAAATGCCTCTCTACAAAATCATTCGAAAGCATTTGAATAGTAGGTGTGACTATATATTTTCCAATTTTTCTATTTTTAATCAAGTAGGAAGTCTAAAAGAGATTTGAAACATACATACAGTTAAATTAAAATTTTATTTTTATGCCTATAGGGCTCAATTTTTTTCTAACGCCCAAATTGTTCTATAA
>JAHWXV010142051.1:0-13733 GCA_024586415.1 Phrixothrix hirtus
ATATATATATATATATATATATATATATATATATATATATATATATATATATATATATAAATATATATACTTGAATGAATAATAAAACATAATTGATATATCACCAGTACCACTTTATATCAAAATTACAAATGTAAATCTTTAAATTTAGCAAAGGCATTATTAACAACACATCAGTATACAAAAATCCCTATTTACGTTTTGCAAAACATAGGGGCTTTTCTTACAAAAATACAACATCAGCTTTCACATGAAAACATCCAGTCTTCTAAGAATAAATGCTAACCACCGATTCCCTTCACATTGCAAGTTCAAGGAGAAAACTACCATTAACGGCGGTAGAGTCTCGAACAACAGGCCAAGCAGTTGCATTTCCCGTGGGTGTATGTGCCAAGTATAATCCTGAAGAAGTCATCGGCGAGCTATCCCATTTTGTATAGATGTGTATTGGAGGCTGAATAATTGAGGATTCGACCTGCTATCTCTAAAGGCGAATTTTTTTTTGGGGTCAACGTTGTTCATCTGTCCGATTCGCTAGCAACGACTAGGATTCAATAAGGCAGTATGCAAGGTACAATAAGAATTCAGTAAACAAAGGCCACACCTTTTCCTCGAAGTCGCAGATCACGGAAACCCCAATTAACTGACATTTTTCGATTTCCTTCAATTCGCTGAGTTCCTCGGTGAATCTTGCATCCAGCCCCTTTGTTCATGCACTTATGTTCGCTGGAAAAACTTACTTCCAGTTAGTAATGGATAGACAATTTTAATTACCTTCTGCGAAATTTGAGTAACGAACAAACGACTATTTAATTGAAATATTTGTTGTAATTCTAGCCCACGATTAGACGGGGCCAGCACTTATTATTAATTTTAGAATAATTACAAGAATTAAACAGGGATCCCCTCTATATATTTTTTTCATATTTTAGTTTTACGTAAACATATGTTTAGATACTCTGTAATTGCTTGTACCGCGATATTTTCCTTTTTGGCATTATAAGTAAAGTATGTAGTATTAACGTTTTTATTATTTTACCGTTAGGGACCTTCATAGGCGTAGCAAACAAAATTTTTTTCTTGCAGGCAAAATATTAGACCTAGGAAGGTAAAGCGTTCATAAACTGTGAGTCTAACCTGAGCTGCATTAAGAGTACTTTTCCAGTGACTAACCCTAAATAAATATCTAGTAAGTATTCTTAGGTAAAATTATTCCATTTTGGTTGGAATAAGACCCCTTATCCTCTCCTTTCTAAAGAAGACCTACCGTTAAGGTGTTTAGATAATGTGGCGCCCAAAATAACGTGTTTTCCACGATTTTGACTCTCGCAAGCCGTCCTGAATTTTAGCTCAATTATTTCTATCCAAGAACTGTAAAAACCCCCCTTTCCTCCACTGTGGCAGCCGGAGCTACTATCTAATTCAGAGTAATCGGCATTTTTTACAACCTTTAGGGGACTAAAGAGCTTTCTGGCCCATTATAACTCATATTCAATAAAATTACTGACAGTCTTCTATGTTAAGTTAGATGAACACCATCTGCACTTTTACTGTACAAAGACGTCGCTCTTTGATACTTAAATGAATCTTTGAGAGTATAAGTCACGTGAACTTAAATCCAATGAGCATGGATTGTGTAGAACGACGGGTGCGTTGTTGGCCGTCAAAAATTCGGGACTGCTGTTGTATTGTGGTTGTGCAGAAGTGTTTTTCGACAAAAGTCTCTTCTTGAGCAAATTATTACGTATCAATAGAAATTTAGAGTATTCGTTGCAGCGCACAATGCGTTATACGGCCATTTTCAAAACGAGAATCTCACTGATAACATAGTTTCATCAACGTATAACTAGTGAAGAGTTGCAAAATTCTGAAGTGCGATTGTTCTTCCTTTTAAACAAAATTTTTGGTTGCGTGCTGCTCAAATTTTGCAGTTATTTTAGCAATTGCAGAGTTTAAAGCACGTGCTAACAAAATTGAGTGCTAAATGGATATCGATGTAAAAAGTATAGATGCTTCTGGTAGACCGAGTAACAGGGCCTAATGACGAAAATTAGGAGCAGAGGCGTTATTATTTATAGCATTAATTATTGCATTAAGTAACAGCCGTACGTAACATACGAGGTACGTCCACAAACTAAGTTCCGTTTGTATTTCCTATCGTCACAATGTCGCGAGTGCAGTTGTGCGCATGGGCTGTACTAGCTCTGGTCTATTGAGAAGGTACCATTTCGGGTTAGTTAAGTGTTGCGTACGCTTTATGGTGATCGTTCGAAATGGTACAGTTAATTGAATATCCCGCCACTTGTGAGATTAGGTCTGTGTTTCGCTTCCTCAATGCAAAAAACATTAAACTAGTCCACATTCATTAATAAATCTGTGAAGTGTACGAAGAAAATGTGATGAGTGATTCAGTGATCAAGATATGTTTCAGGCAGTTTAGTGAATGACATGATAATGTGTACAATAACGATCGAATTGGGGGTAAATGTTTAGTGGGTAATAAACTGGTACGTGCAATTGAAGAAAAGTCTAAAGCAAACTATACATCTACAATTTCTACCCTCCCTTTGTAATTTCGCAAAATTTCAAGATCACTTCTTCGGGAAATTGTTCAGGGAAAACTGGGTTATCGAAAACTTTGTGCACGTTGTGTGTCAAAACGTCATTGGGGAAAACAGAAAAAGGTGAGGGAAGTGTGCTTGAGTTCTTGACACGTTACGACGATAAAGGTTATGACTTTCTTAGCAGTATAGTGACAGGTGACGCGATGTGTGTAGCTTATGAAACATCTTAATCAAAACTGCAATCGATGGAGCAAAGGGATACTTGGTCAACAACAAGAACAAAAGCCAAACCAATTTTGACAAATCGAAAAATCGTGTGCGCAGTGTTTTGGGACAGATGCGGTGTTTTGCTGGTGGATTTTTACCGCAATGCGAAACACTCAACATAAATGTTTACTGCGAAACACTTAGAAAACTGCGACGTGCAATACAGAATAAGCGCCAAGGAATCGTCACCAGCGGCATTGTCTTGATTCACGACAGTGCCCCCCCCCCTCCTCACACTAAGAATTCAACATAACAACTCTTAGCGAACTTTGGTTGGGAACAATTTAACGACGCTCTATACAGCCCGGACCTTGCTACTATTGACTTCCTTCTTCTTTTGCACCTGAAATCAAGCCTTCATGGCATGAGGATCAACAATGATGACGAAATTAAAAACATGTTACCACTTGGATAACATTATTGAAGGCACCTTGTGCGACGCTATGACAAATGCGTAAAAAATGGTGGCAGTCATGTAGGAAAATAGGTTAAGGTTTAAAAATTTTTTCACAATAGATTTCTTTACCGAATATGTACTTGTTTTGTTTGCCCTGTCAAAGGGAACTTAGTTTGTGGACATAACTCGCAATACGAAAATTGCCGAATTACAACGACTTCGATGAGCGAAACTGGTTAAATACGTTTGAACAGCGGAGTGTTCGAAAACTACGTAAAATGACGACTTCCTCTCATTTATGAAATTTAATTGAATTTACGTTTGAACTTATTTAATGATCTGTATTTACTCCTATAAGAGTTTGAATTAAAATATATAAATCTAAATTTACTAAACGCGATTTTGAACAAGCGATAAAATTATTTGTTGGCAGGTAACTAATGCACTTCGTGCACAAACGTGTAGATGAAGAAGTCTCAGCATACGAGGTCTTTTCACACAAATTTCTGTCCTCAGTCGCACGTGAAAACTCTCGACATGAAGGTTATGAAAATCTAGACGAATTGCGAAGGAACACTTTGGATTTCTTCGCAATATTGCAACTCATATTTCTCTGTAATGTGAGAATAGTTTAAACTGTACTAATTGATGATATCGGTTGATAGATAATTCATCGTTCATCTTCTACATGGCCGTAACTGTGAAGAAATATTTCAAAGCTCTCGAAATCCGACCCAGGTTTGAGTTCCACTGTTAAATTGCAAATGGAGACTTTAGATCAACCTGTTGATGTCGCTTACTTCTCCTACGATGCAGGATCCTATCGTCCGTGTACTGATCGTTATTCAATTCTGAAAATGCGATTATATCGTGATTATGCGAAATGTCAACAATTAACAATGCAACAAAAATTTGAGATGTTCAGATATTCAAAATTTTTAAAAACAATCCCTTGTTTCGCGGTTTACAGAAATATATACCTTCTAAGTTAAAATTGTTGTTCTTAAACATTACTTGGATTTATATTTAATTTCAGACACCAGGATATTTATATCTTGAAATCTAGTTTTTTCAAAACAGACATTTATGATTCAGCAAAAGTTATGAGAATGATTAAATTTTGCCTTCTTTAATGAGTTGGTAAACCTGGATCTCATTTTACAACCTTGTAAATTACCTTTGTATGATTCTTGTCAGTTCTAAAAATTGTAATTTTATGACAGTGATTAATAATCAGGAGAAAGGAGAATTATTCAGTAAATCCACTATTTTTTTCTGTTACTAATCATGTCAGATGATATTAAAATACATAATGAATGTTTTGCCAATGCTTTATAACATTCCCAACTAAATAAATGGTTAAATAGGTATAAGTTTAATATATTCTAATATCAGATACATTCAAATATACATCAGGGCGGAAATTACCCTTAGGACTTTAAATATTGATTCCATGAGAATTAAAGTGACAATCTGAATATGACAGAAATCTGCAGTTACCTTTGATCTATCGAACTGGATATTATTTGGATAATAGCAAATTTGAAACCACAACACAATATTGGCCGTAGTAAATTAATTTCTATTTAATATACACCATATGAGGTAATTTTAATAGTCATTCTCAGTTCATATATTTAAATTAAACTATCAGCTACTTGGGTTAATATTAATAATAAGCATAATTAAAAACAAAGCACGCAAGGTAGTATAAATGTCTTAAATCTTACATTAACTCTGTCATTTTATTCAATTTTCTAGACTTGCAAATGCCAAATCAAATTTAAACAAAACTCATTAATTTTCACCCCCTGGTTGGCATACAATTTCAGTTGTTTTGTATAAAAAAATTATATTCTTTAACTGCTGAAATAACGATGCTTATTCTACATTAATCGTACAATTCATTAATTCATCTTTTCGTCTTGTTATGATCTACTGTCGCAGCTGAAAAGCCGAACCACTTTTTCTTTTCAATCTTTGGTTTCAATATTTATGGCTTTACCCTGTCACATTTAGTAAATTTTAAAGCACTGGATAGGTTCCAAAGGTAATCTGAGCTCAATGATGTCAATACTATTAGAATGTACGGAAATATGAATTTGCGATAACGACAACTATCAACTAATTACAATAATTTGATATCAAAACTTTACTCCATTATTAATCATAACGCGCTTGTTATTTCGACGTTACTTGACATTCGCAACAGTTCTGAAAATATATCAGAATCTGACAATCAACACAGCCGGTAAATGTACAAAGACATATCGGTAGCGCAATAAAATATAAGAGACGCATTAAAGTTACACGCATTATGCGATTGCAGTAAGCAAATCATTTATAGTAAAATTCTTACGCGCAGGGTAATCCTAAAGCCTAGAACCGCAGGCGAAATGAAAGCCTCACTAAATAGTATGACAAAACATTTCCTCAGATCATCCATGCTTCGAATGTCCTTTTTTAAATGGCGCCACAGACAAAAGTAGATCGGTGTTAAATTTGGACGGTTTGGGACCAACTGGCTTTGTGTAACTGATTCAGCATCCTAGAAGTTTCGTGTTCAGCCATGTGCAATCTTGTAGATTATAGTGTTATCCTTGTTCCTGCAAACAATTTACAAATGGACATATTTCAACTTTTCAAAATATATGCCAGAACATTGCAAACCGTGTGCTCGTTTGTTAACGTCCTTAATTGCCTACTGTGCGGTCTACCTATCACGGATCCCATCTCTAGAATATGTTAACGAGTTCTCGCATGCTATTGTATGCATTAGGCGGTCGCCTTGAAAATTCCCTGAAACTGAGGTTATCGATAGGTAGGGTCATATAAATCCATTACTGTTTAGAATAAGTAAGATTCATTAGCATTAAATTGTGAATGAAAATGTTTAAATACTAAAATCTCGAAGCAGTACACATAAATTGACTTCTTCATAAAATTAAGTGTTGAATCTGAGATAGTGAATGATTTAAATAGAAATACGAATATTAAAATATGTACCTTATAACGCCGAAAGTAAAAAATAAAATGAAAGTTGCTCCGTTGACAATTTACCCTTTGTCCAGCTAACACTGCTACGACCGGTAGAGTAGGGGGGTGGTTATCTAAATCGCTTTCTTCATTCGTTCAGTAAACCTATTTGAAGTGCTCATAGTAGTTCGAGTTAAAGTTATTCACAAAAGTTTACTTTAAATAGCGTCCCGTTATAATCGCTTTTTTGAATGTATAAAATCTAATTAATTATCATATTAGTGTTAAGTCGTGGCCTGAGAAGATTTTATCTTACGGGCGGAAGCATAACCTACAATCCTTCGTGGCATGAAAAATATTTAATTTGGACGTCAAAAAATAAATTTATTTGGAAACTAACGAATAATTTTGCGAGACGAAGATTAGACCAGCGCAAGGGTAAGAAGACATCACATAGACACGGACCTTAACAGGCAGATGGTCGAAGAGGGCGAGGTACGCGAGTGATCGGTTTTATTAACAATAATAAGTGCGCGGGATACTAGCGCAGGATCACTCCTCTAAGGACAGTTTTGTCCGTGTGATAAGTGTTTCTCCTTTTTAAATTCTATATTTGGCTAAAGCGCTATTTTTCCTTTTCCTGCTAGTTCTGTTCTATCTTTGTAATTTGAAATTTTTCTGTCCCTTTGAAGAGCTTTTAGTTTCCTTTTTGATTTTCCTGTCACTTTGACATTATTTTATTAATTAGTTTTTGGTGATCTCGTGAGTCAACATATTTAAGATGAGATTGACTGCCAATTAAGAATTTAAGGTTAGAGTGGCTAACACATTGCCAGATTTTGTTTTTTACAGACAATTTTTCGCATTAGAGCTAATATTTAGTTTAGAAAGTACAACTTGTCTAATACCAATTATCTACAATCCTGATACTAGATAGGCAACAATGTCCATAGATTCTTTTAAATCGCACGCAGAGCCTGTTATTCTCTGAAATGAAAAAAATATAGCTCAACTGGATGCAAAAATGATAGATTCAAAACAATATCGTACAAATTGACGGCCACACTCAAGCTATAGGGTGCTGAAAGATGCAAGCTAAGCTGTATTCAGTCATCATTTCAACAGGAGAGATGGAAAGACGCCAATCGCAGGAAAAGTGCTAAAGTGACGACAATGAATGAGGACAAACAGCCCAAAGCCTTTTTGAATATGAACGACAGACCTTTTTCTAACTTTGAAACTAGTAGCTGCCAACTTGTGAGTCCGATTATCTTACCTCGCAAGATACCCACGCAATCACCAGCGGTCAGAACAATAAAACCCAAGCTACATCACCAATAGTGATCCGAAATAAAGACAGCTACTCTACTTTAAAACAATATGCTGTAAACAACAATATAGCAATCGATAAATTCCTCCGCCTTTCAGAAGGGATCAAAGTATTTACGAGCACATCTGACGACTTTAGACAGATGTGCTGTCTACTTGATGAAACTAACGAACCCTCAGCTCCACCATGAAAAAAAGTTGAAAGTAGTAATCAGCGGAGTGCCTGAATGCATATCTACCGAAGACGTTGAAAGAGATCTTCAAGAAAAAGGACTTATAACTCCGTAAAGCGAGTGGAAAATAAACAACGTAAATTACCCCCAGTACTAGTAAACACATGCAAGACGGGGAAAGAAAAATAAATCTTTCAGATTAAAGATATAATGGGGGTTAGGGTCACTACAGAAGCGAAACGTCGCCCCACTTGGTCCACGTAATGCTATAGACGTCAGCTGTATGGGCACATATCAGCAGCATAGACGCGCGTCAAACGCGTGGGCGAAAACCCGTCCTACATGTACACAGAAAACTCTGAGACCCCAGCCAAATGTTACAATTGCAATGCGGATTATCCTGCAAGCAACAGGAGCCTCCCTAGCAACCCTGACTTTATTAATGAGCAGGAACAGCTCCAGGTACAACAGAAGTTTCAAAAGCCTGAAATAATCCTAGGTGATTCTTACGCCACCAGGACGTGAACGTCAACCTCTCCTAGAACGTTGCAGACAGGCACAGAAAGCTTATGCAAGAAAATAGAATTAATTGTAGAACGACTCATAGCGTATAAACTCTTTACAATTTTCGAAGAGTTCTTCCATAGACAATAAAACTCTCAAAATATTGACCTGGAATGCTAACAGCATTAAAGGCTGAGAACTTGAACTCGAAACTTCTCTAAAAGAGCATGAGATTGCCGCAGAAACTCACTTAAAACCAAACAACAGATTTAAGGTTCCAGGTTTCATCATTCGTCGCAATGACAGAATTGGTAACCCCATGGATGGGGGGTTCAAGCATCGTGCAAACCCTATTACCACATTTGAACTTCAAATGCGAAACCGTCATGGTTCAGGCCTTCGTTGGAGAAAATCCGGTTACAATAATTGCTATATACAATAGACCAAAGAACATAATTAAACAAGATATCCTGGAATTATCGTTTAATCACGAATACGCAATTATTGGTGGCAACTTTTACGCAAAACATACGTTATGGGGCAGCAGAGCCACAAACCCCAACGGCCGTAAACTTGCATCCTGAGTTATGGCTAACCTGAGTACAAGAGTTATGGTACCACAAGATGTATCCCACGTTACCCTGGAGGAAGGGGAGATTTTATACATTTTTTCTTCTTGGCAAGTAACAAAAAATTCACTGAAGCAAAAACACTACCTGAACTATCATCTGACAACCCTCCGGTGGTTCTAAAAATAGGTGGCAAACGATCCTTTCCAAGAACGCCAACGATACATAAAACTAATTGGCAAAAATACTCATATTTGATATTAGACGGAGAAAATGAAAACTGAGGCAGACATTGAAACCGCCATATTTATAATAACTAGTTCAATAAAAAACACACTAGCTCAGTGCCAAACCCCAAGTAATAGATACATAACAAACAGATGGTACCTAAATGAAATTGCGAAAGCTCTACTGGTCACAAAGGGCAGAGCAAAAAAGGTTTGGTCACGTTCTCGACACCTCAGTGACAAAGCGTGCTACACTAAGCTACAAAGCGATGTTTCCAAAATGTTGAATGACAAAAAAGGTCGTAACTGGGACAACACAATGCTGGATGCGGGTGAAAACGAAAACCCCAAATTATGGCGGCTGCTAAAAGCCCTAAAAGGAGCTAAGGCTACAAACACACCAATCCTATATAAAGGCAGGCTATTGTTCGATGAATCTAATCGGTCGAAAGACCTAGGGGCAATGCTCAAGCAACCTGTTAGAAAATAAACGACTCTTAGGAAAAATTAACCATTCAGTCAAGATCGTGGCTATCTCGACCGTGGAAGAGACCACGAAGATTCAAAACGCTCCGGCTAAAGACCGAATTCCTGTAAGGGCGTTAAGATACTTACGCAAAAACCGAAGGAAGAGGTTCTGAATATCTTAAGGCTATTTTTCGTTACATTGAAAAACTGCTCACATTGTTACTATCCCGAAAAAGGACAAAGATCCTTCGATACCTAAAAATAGTTGGCCAATCAGCCTTCTGAACATCATTTCAAAGCTTCTCAAAAAGGTAATTAACAAAAAAGACTACAAAATTTCCTAGAATCTGAAGAAGCAATCCCATTAAACGGGCTTTCTGCCGTGCAACAAGCAGCCAACCTTGAGGCAATGGTTCAAGAGCAAAACCTCCAGAACTTAGTATACTAGCCGCCTTTTTGAAGACACGCCTTGATTAACAAAATGTATCACTTGAATGTTCCCCTATCCTTCACCAAGATTATTCGATCCTTTCTGACAAATAGAAGTTTCCAAATTAAACCCGATAAAACACTATCTTCTAAATGAAGGGCCTCAGAGGGCTTACCTGAAGGCTCGGCATTCTGATAGGTTTTATACATTTTTGTCAATGACATGCCAAAATTAAAATTTTTCAGAAATGCCGAACTACTCCAATTCACCGACGAATGGCTATTGCAGTGGCAGGCAGGGATATACCAGTAGCCAAATCTACCATGAGACAGTGCCTCTAACAAATAAATAACTTTATATAATGATGGAAGATGTCCTCAAATGAGGAAAAACGGCTACTAAATCAGGGAAAACCAAATACCTGTATTTTAATAAAGATTAAAACAAAGCCAACATACCTCGGCTTGTTGTTTAATAAGGAGCTAACATGAAAAGCACATACAGCAAGAAGAGCAGCACTCACCACTAACATGATGGGAAAGCTATATTCGATTATAGTGCCACCAATCCAGCTGTACGGAGTTAAAATGTATGTTAAGGGTTCAACAACTGAGATAAAAAGTATATCAATCACACACAATAAACTATTAAAGTTAGTCGCTAGGGTACCGTTCTACATTAGAAATGTAAACCTAAAGTAAGACCTGGAAGCTCCTAACCTAATAGAAAGAGCGGCAGAAAGAAGAGAAAAAATGAATCAGAGACTTCTCCAACGTCCCTCCGTATTTATCCAGGAGCATGTCTTGGCATGGCTTAGCTGCACGGCAAGAACGACCCTGTGATACTCACTAAACCGCCAGGGCTGGGAACCTCATTTATATAGAGCTTCGGACTAAACACCTGAGGAGAAGAAAGTAAAAGAAAGGGTTAAAGTTAATGAGGGTAATGATGGTACTAGAAAATTCTAGGCGCTGCGCTTTCGCTAGATGTTTAATAAAGTAATAAAGATCGTAGGGTAGGAATTTGTGACGTATCATTCGATACGATTGCTAAGGCAAAAAGGAGACCTAGATATCGAATTTAAGAATATTTTAAGCAAAAATGGCCAACTAATTATTCTTTCGTCACCAATCCGAAGATAACTAACAATCAGACCTGAAAGAAGAATTGTGTATTGAAAGATATACAAAAGAGAAAAAATTGGTACGCAAAACCCAATGGCCGTTTATTTATTCCATTCTGCATAGGTAATCGAAGGAGCAAATTAAATCTTATTACTTTGGAGGTTCTTTTCGCACCTTACAATTTTATTCATAAGTACTTTTATATAGAAATAGGAACTGTTGTTAAAATACAATTGTTTCAATTATTTAAAAATAGCAGGAATCAAAATGTAGTTGAAATAGCGTATTTAAAATTAAATCTAATATAATTTGTAACCATGAAGCGATTCAAGTCGTTATTAGAAGCAAGTCAAATAACGCTTAAGCGTAAATTTGCTAGAAACACAACGGTTTTTTATGACGTTTGCAACACATGCGGTTAACCTCATGTCTTCAACGTTTCTTGTATAGCAATTAAAATATCTTTCAGATACAATGCAAATATTTGTACGATTTAATTAAACACTACCGCAACTTTCCAAAGAATCGCTCCTTCGCAATTTAAATTGCTACAAATATATTGTGCTAAATTCATTAAATTTCCTTTTAATCATTGTATCTCCTACATAATTCGAATTGCTACAAATATATTATGCTGTTTTTTAGATTTCCTTTTAATCATTGATTCTTAATAGTTAATTTTAATTACCCTTGACATTCCAAATAATAGTCAAAATTAAATAGCTAGCTTGGTATTTTACTACATAGTGATTTAAATACTATTATTCAAGACAATTTATTGATAGTTCTGATACTAAATCTAGATAAATAATTAATTTATCAAATTCGAATTTTAAAGCTAGTTATATTCCCTTTTAGACGCCGAAATAGTACAATAACAGTCGGTTTATGACAAGCATTTAAATATAACGCCTGAATGGACCTTGTAACATCCCTTGGAGTGTTTGAAAGCTGGAATTGGATATAAACGAATATCAACCAGTAGGGCGTTGTATGGTAGCTCAAGATATCCCCCAACGTAAGTACGGACGGGACCACATCTTCATTTGACTACTTATAATCCAGTGCATTTACAAAATTACCCATGGTGTACTGTGAACTAATTTGCTTAAAGCTACGACTAGGCGCATTTAATAGCTCTTGACTTCCTTGTAATCATACTAAAAGTCCCCATCCCTCTGTCGAGTGGAACATTGTAAAAAATGCGTCACCATGTTGAATTTTGGTACCTTTTCATTTTCTTTCTTTATCTCGAGAACAAAACAAATTTGAAGAAATATCAACACAGAAAAATGTTTTAAGTAAAAAGTTCTATGAGATAACATACGTAGTTGTTAAAAAATATTTATAGTACCCTAGGTACGACATTAAATATAGCAGTATCAGAAAATATATGTGTTTATTAATTTTTAATAACTTAGAATTAACTTAAACACACTCTTTGACGTTATTCCTCGTAGCTCATAAAAAAACAGCTGAAAGATGAAAATTATTAGAATTTTTTGATTAAGTGATACGTTGTCTAAATTACCTTTGCGAAACGCACCTCGTAGCCCCGGTGACCGAACATTGTTTTCACCTCTTGAGGTCAACATGCATTTACATGTTCTTGTAAATAAGTAAGTGCTTAGAAGGTGAAGCTTAGTTTAATTGCAGTGAATTATATTTACTTTAGTTATCAAAAGAGTTGTTCAAGGGTAGGTTTACAAGTGTTTCAATAATCTACATAAACCAGCAACTTTTTAACATACATATTGTAGAATTTGCTTCGAATGACCATTCAAAAGAACGTGTAAACTTTGACACTGCAATATATTTATTCCCAGAAAAATATATAAATTTGAATTACAAAATAATATGGCGTTTAAGCCCACATAATTCATCTACAATCATACTAGTTCGAGGACTCGTCAACAATGCTCATGCGCGAATCTCTGTGACCGCTGCATTACGCAGACACCTTAATATTGACGGCAATATTTTTCATAAATTTAGATGCATTTTTTTTTTGCAGGAACATTGCCCCCGCGTTGAAAGTATTTAATTAGTTTCAACACTTAAATTAAAATTAATATACACAAATCAAATACTTAACTAAACCCAAAAATACTAAAATGAATGAAAATATAATAAAGTTGGAGAAAAAGCTCAAAATAAGCAGATGCACTTGAATTTGACACTACACTAAGTAATCTTGCTCGTAGTCACCCACTGGTAATGGACACAGCTTGGTAAAAGGCCTGCGGATAGCACCACCGGCTGTTCTAATGGTGGTGACTCTGGATATGGAGTCCTTTCCTGGTTGAAGCTGGATCACCTTTCTCATACACCAGTACAAAGGTGGTTGACCATCATCTTTAATGATCACTAGTTAATTTAGCTGTAAGTTGCTTCCAGTAGTGAACCACTTGGATCTTTGCTGTAATTGACTGATGTACTCAACATTCCATCTCGCTCAAAAGTGCTGGAGAATCTGCTGAATTCTCCCAAACTGTTTTAATCGATTAACGTGAACATTAGTCCAACTGGGTTCTGCAATCGCTGTCAAAGGTCGCCCAAACAGGAAGTGAGCGGGCGTTAAATGGGAGAGATCAGTAGGTGAATCGGATAGCAGGGATGAAGGTCTAGAATTTAAAACGGATTCGATCTGAGTTAATACAGTGATCAACTCTTCATAGGTAAGTAATGCTTTACCTCTTACGCGA
>JAHWXV010142056.1:0-10485 GCA_024586415.1 Phrixothrix hirtus
CGGCTCTAAAGTAAAAATTCGTTGGACTTATCAGTACGCTAGCAATCTTCAAAGGCATAACAAGCAGCAAAGTTGTGTTTGAATTTTTAAAAAATATTTCGAAGAAAGAAATAGGCACTAGTAATTTCTAGAAAGGGAAATTAAAAAAACATTTAGGTATCGCAATAGGTATATCAATGGCTTCTGTTTACCAAATATTAAAAGAAACAAAAAGTGATAAGAAATCCACAACCCATACGTGACAAATCGTGTAAAATCTAAATGTGATATTGATTCTAATAATGCCTTCAAAGACAGCTTTTAAACTGCCACGTGACGATGTAAAATTTTTATAATTTTATTTTAAAGTTAACATTTGTGCTATACATATTTACGCTTTTTAACAGTTTTACAAAACATGCATATGCTTGTAACATTTTACTATTTGTAATTCAATATTATAATGAATTTAACACAACATAAAACATTCGCTATTAGTGTAGGCAATGCATAAACATCAACAGGCTTTCTGTTTTGAATGTACTTTACAATATAAAGGCACGATTTGTCACGTATTAAACCGAGGCTATCCACTCGATCTTTCTCAGGTTATAGCGGCTAAGCTGTAATCAGCTTGTACAAAAATGCCGAGGGGCAAAACGTTGCTGAAGATTTACGCAGAATTATCATAAATTTATCAGCACAGGGTGTAATTCTGGCTGCAAAATTGCTAAACAGTTAGGATTATCACGTTATACTGTACGAGACTTATTAGATATCACAGAGAAACATGTCTGATTGCTGCAAACCAGCCTTTCAAGCGAAGTTCTGCTCTAACAGATGCCAAATTAAAAATTTTGGGACATTTGGTTAAGAAAAATCTCTGGAATGAAAGCATCGAAAAAAATTATTCAAAATAAACTTTACTATGTGCACTAAAGCGTATAGGTTATAATTTTTATAATGTAAACATATTTTTGGTTTAGCATTAGTACCCTTTACCGAAACTTTTCTCACCACATCAGGCAAAACAGAAACCTCTATTAACTAGTAAATAAATGAAAAACCATAAAGCTTGGGCTAGAGCTCACAAAAAATGGTCTTTGGAACAATGGGACACAGTAGTTTGGACTGATGAATCACATTTCGAGGTATCCATAGGTGATACTAGAAGCAAAGTACTAAGAACAAAATCAGAAGCTTACAATACCGATTGTTTTATGAACTAAAGTTAAATTTCATGCCTCTATTATGGTTTGGGGCAGCATGACTTCTTCCAGTGTGAGCAGACTATATTTTGCAGACAGTATAATTAATGCAAAAAAATACATTGAAATTCTAGAACAGCATGTTTTGCCTACAATGGAATATTTAGAGTTAGACGGTAGGAAACGAGTTTTTCAACAAAACAGTGCCCCATGTCACATCGTAAGAATGGTGAAAGTCTGACTAACTGAAAATAACCCACAGACATTACCCTGGGTCTATAGCAGCACAGATCTATTACCTATCGAAATGTTGTGAAATAGAATGAAAAATAAGCTCAGAGAACATCCTGCTCGAACACTCAATAATTTGAAGCGCAGACTTCAAGAGATTAGGGACTCATTTGCTCCAGATGAGTGCAAAGCACTGGATCTATACCATGCATTGTTCAATCATAGTTATTTTAAAAAACAAAGGCCCAGTGGTAGAAAGTTTTATTTAAAATGTAAGTTTTGTAGTTTAAGAGTTATTTTTCTTAAAATCAAATAATATTCAATGAATTAAGTTTAAATATGTGTTAATATACAACTAATATGTTCTTAGTTAATATAGTTTTTTGATTAACAACTTTAGTTTTCATTCATTTGACGTAAATGGAAATTAAGCAGCTAAAACCCATTAAAAAAAATAATGGGCAAAATGATTTACAATAGGGCTTGAAAATTTTCAATTTTCACTTTGAAATAATGTAGGCATGGATTAGATGAAATCTAGTGTTGTAGACAAATTGTTAAGAATGTTATTACTAATTTTACAAATGCATCTTACTATAGGTTCAGTAGTTTAGATTTGATAATAGTAATCTTGATCCGGGGCTATTTTATAATAAAGTTCACAACAATCCCGCACGTATGATTCATTTTCATTTTTAGGAAATACTAGTAAGAACCTATAAGAAAACATTTTCCCATGTCCAAAGTAGAAAACACTATCATCTACAAAAGTTACACAGATAATATATTCGAAAATACAATAAAGGATGTTTAGGAGAGGCAATTAACTTTTCAAGCAGCATCAGAGAAATACGGAATCCCTAAGTTTATAATAGCTCTCAGGATAGAGTGTCTAACAGACTTTCTACAAATATTTCAATAAAAAGGACCATATGATTTTTGTAACAATGCCAAAGATTTGTTAACCAACACTTCTCCAGTACTTTGATTAGACCAATTGAATGGACAACCCTATATCGAAAAAATGTATTTCTAAAAGAGTTTAATTTAATGTATGCAGGTACAGCTGATGGTCAGATGTTATCTGAATATGTTGTGTAAAACATCTATGGAACATGGACTATTGGTGTGCTCAATAATGTGGTGGATGGTTTGACACAGTCTGTTTCAAAGATTCATTTTACTTAGCAGTTGTACCTTTTTTTATGGGAAAAGATAAGCAAAATATACAATTTTATAATTAACTTAAGTTAAGTTTTCTAATGGTTTTTAAAATTATTTTGTAGGTGGTGATAGGAGATAATCTAATCTGCTCACTTCTCAAAAGATATCCTCAATACATGCCAATTTGATGCAGCAAAACATTTTGGAGACAAATTTTAACAGAGTGGAAAACAGGTCTAGGATACAAATTATCAACCTTTTCAAAAGTTGCTATCCCATAGTTTTTGAGAAAGTTAGATGACAAAATTACCCCACAAAATAGAGGATCCCAAAAGTTTAGAATTTAGGAAAGCTAAATTAACTGTAGAAAAGAAAACCATGGAAGAGTCCCACTAATTAGCCATGCTGTATTAAATATTTTTGCAGAAATGTATGGGAAGCCAGATATTCCTATAGGAAACAAGTAGATAAAAGAGAGTAACAGTTCAGCCTGGTAGGAATATTTCTGCAGCTGATATTGCTAGTACTCCCAAGGAAAAACCTGTAAAATTAAAATCTGCCAAAACAGCAACCACAAAGGAAAAACATAAAAATGACTTTGAACTTGCAAATGACAATTCAGATGATGTTCTTTCTAAACATTTTACTAGTAACGATCTTCATAAATTTTACCAAAATAACAAACTTAAAATATACAGGGATAATTTTGCATGATTCAGAATGAAGAATTGCGTTCTTAGTTTTTACCTTTCTATAAGAACCTGTATTTTTTTAAGTAACAAAAAGAAATTTGTTTTGCAACTGTTTTTGGCAAAATATTAATTTTCTATATATGAGATTACTAAACTTTTATTATACTTTGTCTACAATAGCCCCACGGTTTCCAAAATATCCCCGACTTATGGGGCTATTTTGGAAAAACCTTAAAAAACCACATTTTAGGAATCTATCTATTTTGCATATAGATATAACCTTGGACATAGGATCTTCCAAAACAATATTCGTTTTAAGCATTTACCGTTTTACATAAGTAATATTCAATGAAATATGAGGGTTGCTCTCTTAATATTGAGAATTATACGGTAAAACACATTTTTGGTTTATAAATAATTTATTGTAACTTCTCAAACTGTTACCCATTATAGTCAATATACTTTTGCATATGCAAGAATCAGTTTTCATAACATATTTTCCACATCTCTGAAGGTATGTTATTTACTTCATTTTTAAAAGCAATGACTACTTCATCAGCCGAAGTAAACTGCATTCCTCATAACTTATCTTTATCTTATGGGAATAAAAAGAGATCATTGGGTGGTAGGTCGGGACTATATGCTGGATAACACATAAATTTGACATTTTTCTGGCTTAAATGTGCTGATGTTCTAGCGCAGTAAGTGTACGAGCATTATTATGATGTAAGATAAGCCTTCCTCTTGATTGCCTTTCATGGACTTTTTGAAGGACTTCGGACAAACAGTAGTACATCATTTGGAATTAACAGTATGTTGATTGTCAAGTGCTATAGTTGCAATCTGTCCAGTAATTCCAAAAAGGATGGTAACCATTTTCTTATTCTGAGTTCTTTCCCATACAACCATTGTTAGAGGCACCTCATTTTGGAACAGCTGACTGTTGCTTTTTTCAGGATCATTTGAATATATCCAAATTTCATCGCCAGTCACAATATTGTATACTTGATTAGGCAACCCTCGAGAAAAGCATTTGAGTATGGCTTTTGAACGTCTGATAAACTGTGCAATATCCAACGAGCACAAAGCTTATGTATATGTAGATGATTGTGCAAGATAGTATTGATAGCTTTCACACCAATGCTCAGCATTCCTTGAATTGTCCGAATAATAACATGGTAGTCTTCCTATATCATACTTTGCATAATCTTGATGCTTTCCTCAGTCACAGCAATTTTTGGGTAACCTTTGCGATGTTCATCCTTTAGAAATTCACAATTAAAATTAAATTCATTGTACCAGCATTTTGCGGTAGCTAATGAGCATGACTCAGTCACATTTTTCATTTCACCAAAACACTGTTGCCGATTTAATCCACGTTTTAAATTGTAGAATATTACTGCTCAGAAATGCTCGTTATTGAATTTCATGATTTTTTGACAAGATGTTTAATTTAAAAACATATATCTTCAAAATGTCGAAATATTTTCTCTTACTGTCACCTGCATTAAACTCACAAAAGATGATGCTCAATTATACTCTATTATACTCTACAATCATGACTTCCTAGATAGACTCAACATTAAGAGAGCAACCCTCATACATTGAAAAACTAAAATAACATTGCTCTACTGAATAGTTATAGTTTAAATATCAGATTTATTCGGTAATTTGAATAAAATTTTATTGATTATATCAGTAATGCTGGAAAAATTAAAAAGATGAAATAATATTTGATAATCACCATTTTCAACAGATGAAATCCGATGTAACAATGGTAACCAAACAAGCACAGGTGGCCCTGAATCTGACATCATCGTATCAAGAAAATCATTGACTGTTATCTTAACATTCTGAAAAATTAATTTAAATTATATTTATAAATTAAGCTACTTACTTAATAAATTAAGTTTACTTATTTCTTATTTGTATACTAGTAAATTAATAAACATTTCAAAATTAGATAAAGTAATTATTTGTTAGCAATAGAAAAATAAGCTAAACATAATATATAGTTCTTCAGATACACATCGTATTTTAACAGCATGTAAAATTAGCAACAAATTTTATATTATGCTAAACAATTTTAAAACATATAAGGTGCGATCATTTAAATTCCCAATTAGGGTAGCTAGGGTAGCATAGAAACTTTAAACGTGGCTATGAAAATAAATTTATGAACGATCATAGCCTACCCTAATTGGAAATTTAATTGCAGTATATGCTTCCATCTATAAGCATTGCATATAATTTTTCTTCCTTGATTTGCAACAAATGTGTTATTGCAATGTTTCTTACACAACTTTTTATTGTAAAGAAAATAAAACAGGTAGATTTTTGCCACAGTAAAGAAAAATATTTAGCTGAACTAGGTCAAAACATACTAGTCCTAGTTTTACTCTTAAAATTATGTAAGTTTTAAAACTTATTATAACTATTAGGCAATTTAGATAATTTTAACCTTCCAGTACATGTACTGTGAAATGTGAACCGGAAATTATGTATTTCTTTTGCCATCGCTAATAAAACCAGTTTGATGATTGTGTTGTTAAGTAGCTTGCCCTACTACCTTTACGAAGAACCTGACAATCTAAGAATGTTTTTTGACATTAATGCCATTGCTAGATTGGGGTTGTTTCCAGGATTTAAAAAACCGATTTTTGTAAGCCACCAGCACTTTATTTAGTTTGATGTGAAATGTGGCAGAATGATATTGTGACCACGTTCAATGGCCAATATCTAATAAATAAAAGAGCATTAATTTATTCAGGAATGTAAAAGCATAGCAACTGCAGTTATTATAGTCTGCATGTGTGTAGACCATCTGTACTTGATTAAATAGATTTCATTAAAAATATTTAATTTTTCACAATGTTATCTTTTTGTAATGCAAATGGGGGAATTCCATGATGACAAACACTATTTATTTATGGATTCCTGAAAAATTCAGTGTCAGTGACTCAATTTGTTTATTTTCCATACTCAACAACATAATTAAGAGTACTGTTTAAATATAAAAATGATTTGCTTTGAACTTAGAAAAATAAAATTACCCCTTAATAGAAATTTGTTTTAATAAAGATATACCTAGAAGATAAAATGTGTAGTAATTTATGTAAATACACAAGTTGTGGCTCAAAGAAAATTGCTTCCAACAAAGAAACACATTAAAAATAGAAACATCTGTTAGTAATCATGAATGATGTTCCAACAAAACAAATTCATAGAAAAGTGGATTAAAATCCCACTATGAGTATTTAAACGAACATTTTAAAAAAGCAAAAACTAAGTGAGAAAGACAATTTAAAATGTGTGTCTCAAATTGGTAAATTAAAATGCAAAAAAAGGTTGTCTTGTACTATGTATTGTCATCTAAGTTTGTTCTATTTATTATTTTTTACCAAATTGTCACAACCTGACCCAGTGACCACAACACCTATTATTAAGGGGGCATATATCTTTCTTGTCCCAAAAAATAGTACATTTTTATTAATTCAAGAGTGGGTTTTTTCAATTGAAAGAACATATTTTTAACTTATGACTAAATTTTAATGGAAGCAAAATAGCCCGTCCTTACACCCCAGTTCCTTGAAGTTGGCGGTGATCGACAGGGTTGAAATTACGGTACCATGAATTGGTCTTGGCTGCTCATTTGAAATCAAAAATCAAGTTTATTAAATTTACCCGCCCTTGACTGAATTTGTTCCAAAAATTATTAGGTATAAGTGCTCATCATCAAATCAGTAAAGCAAGTAAATTCTACATGAGAATTTTGCATGAACTATCAGATTTGTATTGCAATCGTGTGATTATTGCTTCTCTTTAACCCTTTTGGGAATAAATTTAAAACTATCAGCTATATGCTCAAATCACTGGATAAAAATTCTTCGTCATCGTTATAAATATCAATTGCTTGTGTCTTTTCTC
This sequence comes from Phrixothrix hirtus, assembly GCA_024586415.1. Classification (NCBI taxonomy): domain Eukaryota; kingdom Metazoa; phylum Arthropoda; class Insecta; order Coleoptera; family Phengodidae; genus Phrixothrix; species Phrixothrix hirtus. The sequence goes on from JAHWXV010142056.1 coordinate 7,202, forward strand.
TTGTTCCTTTTGAACCATGTATTCAACAGGATGTTGAAGGCAAATCCATTTTAAAAGTAATGGCTAAAATTTTTGAAATCTGTGTTGTAAAAGTGTTCATGATTTTCACTGCTCAAAAGCAAAGAAACAATTGACTAATTATACAAATGTATTGCGATCTAAGAGGGGAGTGCAATATTTTCCTACAGTGTTTGCATAATCTGCTAAGGATAAACAGTCTTTCAGATACAACTGTTAATTTTTTAAATAATAAATTTACTATTTCAAAGCGCACATAGATAAATTTCGATATTTATTACAACGAATGTTTCTAACTAAAATTTATAGTCACTATAAAATAAATAACGGCTAGATGATAAATGCCTAGATCTCAGCAAAACAGACTCAAAAAATCAAGAGCGAATAAATATATCTGAGCATGTATTAATTTCAAAAATTGTCATCAAAATAAGTTACTCCCGGGACATTAAAGCAAGTGACATTTTAAAATTGCTTATGGATGACACCTGGGTTTTATGTAAATTTGTTTCATCTATTGATGGTAGCATTAGTTAAAGGGTTAAACTGCTAAAAGAAAAGCCTTATTGGACAACCATTTTGCTCTTCCCAGTGTGAGAAATTAAGCAAGCCAACTGCCCATAGCTTCTTGATGACTAGTGCAGGGCTATCAAGAGCCTAGTTCATCGCACAACAGGTGCCTCTGGATCAGGTATGAGGTTATGCTCTTTTTATAGCATATGATTAGTATGGTATCATTAAAAGAGAGAAGTTGCAACACTCGCATACAGGGAGGACTAAAAAAACAGTTTTATTAGACAACCAGTGAGGTAACTTCGTTTTAAAGGCTCATAAAATTTAAAAGCCAATTTTAAGTAATTTGATAACAGAGTAAAAATGTTAATAAATCTTAACAAACCCTCTTAGAATTTAAAACAGCAAAGTATCATTTATTTAAGCTTTTAAAATCAAATGAAACTCTTACGGCAGATAAATATTATCAATGCGTTAATAAATTAAAAGCAGCAATAGAAATTAAATAATCATAACTAACCAGAAATTGTTGTTTATGTTATTACCTGGTAATGTATGCTAAAAAGCTTTTGTAATATACAATATTTATGCTTTTGGATTGGGAAATTTTAGTTCTTTCCATATATTCATTTGATCTTTTAATTACCATTTTTTGTTTCTTGCAAGATTGTCTCAGAAAAGTTTTTCATTTGTTTTGAAATTCCAAAAATTTGATAGGATAAAATTTAAAAATTATCAGCTAAAGAAAAATTTTATAAAATTAGCAAGATGATAATTTTAAATTTCAAATTAATAATTCATATACAAGAGCATTTCAAAATTATATGTAGCATATAAAAAGGCGTTGTTCTCTAGCAAACAAGAAAAAATGTTAATAAACATATCCATTAAAATAATTTATTTTGAAGATATCGATAATTAAAACGTAAATTACCACTAAAACTTCAATTTAGAGGAAACCATACTGGACCAAATTGAAAGAAGTACAACCACTACAGGGCTCGGAGAGGAGTGGAATTAAAACAATAAGTAAATAGTGACTTCTCTAATAAAAAATATGTACCTTTTATGTAAACAAGATAAAACAATCTGGTGTAAGACAACACATGACTTTCTGTTACATATATAGGTGAACAAATATGCAATGTTCACAAATAATTAAAATATTATTTACGTTTATTGTGGGAACGATAATTGTAACGGTCACCTATTCAAGTTACAGGACAATTAAAACCCTGCTTAACTCCAGAGATTTTCTCTAATAACTCGCTTCAGTGCATTTTTTCAGGGAAACCTCTAAGTTCTTGTAAAAGGATATGAAGGACACAAAAACTATAGCAAGTTTCAAAAAAATTGTTAAAAACGTTTTCAAGAAAATCGCAAAAAACTTAAGTCGCAAGAATAAAGTGGCATTTCCGGTAATTCAATTTTAACTAAATTCTTGCCGTTTCATATATAGAAGATATAAAACATAAATATAGTTTTTGATTTTCAGATGATTACTTTTTGAGAAACGTGGTTCTTCACAACTAATATTCCAAGTACTTCCAGTTACTCGATTTACAAAAATTTATTAGAGAAACTTCTTGCTTAATATAAAACTAAATAAGTAGCTAAGAAATATACTAAGTTTAAAAAAATCGTTGGAGTCGATTTCAAGAAAATCGTGAAAATGAAGAATTCGGAAATTATCTAAAAATGACAAAAATAAAGTACTGTCGGTTATTCGATTTTAACCAAATTTTTGATTTTGCAGAAACAGGCAGTTGTGACCCCAAATATAAATTTTCCCTTAGTTAAGGCGTTTAATTTCATAGTTATTGTATTCAGAGTTAACAGTGAAAGTGCTTCCGGTTACCTCATTTACAGAAAACTTTCTGAGTAACCGCCTAGTTTATATGAAAGGGTCTTTAATGCTTAAGAAATACAATAAATTTAAAAAAAAAATCGTTATAGCCGATTTTGAGAAAATGTAAAAAAACGAAAAATTCGGAATATATCTAAAAATGACATGAATAAGGTGGTACTTCCAGTTATTCAATTTTAACTAAATTCTTGATTTAGCATACTAAGGTGATTGTGATCTTAAATACAAATTTTCATTTAATTAGGGTTTTTAGTTTCATAGTTATTTTAATCAGACTTAACGGGAAAAGTACTTCTGGTTACTCGACTTACAGAAAAGTTTATGAAAAACTGCCTAGTTTATATGAAAGGGCATTAACTTTCTAAGAAATATAATAAATTTAAAAACAATTGTTAGAGCCGATTTTGAAAAAACCTCAAAAAACCAAAAAATGACAAGAGTAAGTGGCACTTCCAGTTTTCCGATTTTAGTGAAATTATTGTGGTCGCATATGACAATGGATAGAAACTCAAATATACAATTTTGTTATTCTAGGACTTATGGTTTTCGAGCTATCATGTTCACAGACACACACACAGACCAATTTCCAAAAACATGATTTTCGTACTAAGGGGACCCGAAAATGTCTATTTCCACTAAAATTTTGACATCGAAAGTTTTGGTTGAAAACAATACTTTCTCTTTTACCTATATTTCATATAGGTAAGAGAAAGTAAAATTATATCAATGCAGCGGTGTCGCGTAGTGGTATGTCTTGGGGGTGCACAATCCGAAGCAAACGTTTTTCACTACAGCGCATACAAAAACACTGAGAGCACAACTTGAATGTGATCCCACTTAGCTTTACAACTTGGACTGCAGCAGGCCGCTCGGGGAGAGGCGCCGT
>JAHWXV010142071.1:0-10732 GCA_024586415.1 Phrixothrix hirtus
ATGAAAATTATGGCGGTTAACCGAACCATTTCTATGGAAAGTAGCTTCGTCAGAAAACAAAACTCTATCAAAAAACCTTGATCTTCCTGTATTTTGCCTCTAGCCCAATTACAAAAAGTTATTCTCCTTTGAAAATCATCATCCATCAGTTCTTGATGTAGCTGAATATGATACCCATGATATTTATATTTTTTAAATATTCGTTCAACAGATCATTTACTTACACCTGTTGCTACGCTTATGTCACGTTGGCTGCAGTGGGGATTTTCTGCAACTTGTAAGAGAACAGTTAGTTTGTTTTCTTCGTGTGATACCGTCTTTGCTCTAGACTGTTTTGTATATCCAACATTTCCAGTTTCTATGAATCGATTCAATAACTTTGTGAAAGTTTTCGGGCCAGGCGTTCTTTTGTTGGGATAATGTTGGTGATATACCCGACTCACCAAAAAATCATTTCGTTCAGCCTCGCCCAGTATAAAGATCATATCAACAAGTTCATTTTTAGTAAAATTCATTTTTACTTCAAAGCACTTAGTTATAAATAAATATTAGCAAACTAACAAGTTAACAATGATAGCAAACAATATTTTACAAGCTGAAAAAATGCATATTACCTATGGCACCTTGATTAGGACAACATGTCTTGTTGATACGTGCATTCTTTGAGCATGGTAACTAAATTTTATTGAATATTTCGAAAATAACTTAAGATAGGTATAGGGAACCTCCATACGAATCGACGCATAATTTAATTTTGCGTCAGATTCTGAAATAATATATAGGGTATCCTATTTAAAAAAATTGAGAAAACTGTCTGAAGTTTTCTATCTTTAAAAATTAATTCTGGACACCTTGTATCGAATAAGGCCACAAAATTGGAACCAACGTATCTCCAAACCTTCGGTAACAGCTACTTATAGTAAAATTTGTTAAACTTTATATTTGTGTATGTGGTGATTTTTTAATGAAAGGACGACACTTGTAGTTTATTTTACAAAAAAATGTATATCTTTAAAACTACTGAGTGAATAGCACTAAGATTTATAGGATGAATAACTATCATTAAAAGTCATACTAAAAAGCAAAAATATATAGGGTATTCTATTTAAAAAAATTGAACTCCACTGTGTTACCTTTTTCTAGAACATCCTGTATAATCAGAAATAATTTTAGAAAGTGCTCGTTTATCTCCTGAATACTTCGTAAAAATTTAAAATCTCTACCTATAATAGCACCAGGTAAAAATAATCTCTTTTCCCTCGAAGTGTTCTATTAAGCTGCTTATACCTCACTATCGTCCTGAGAACGATGTTCCCTAAGGTCTTTTGTCAAATTAAAAACTAAATGATGATCACTAGGAGTCATGTCCGGATCTTATCGTTGTTGTTCTAATTCTTGAAAGCCTCGTTTTCAGATAGTAGCTTGCGAAATGGTGGCAGTATGGTCGAGTGCATTGACGTGCAATGATCGAATACCTTTTGCCAATTTTCATCGACATTAATACGAATATTAGTGCTTAATTTATGCAACAAAGACGCATAATATGTGTTGTTGACAGTTATATTGCATTCTTTAAAGTCAATGATTAAAATACCCTGAATATTGTGGCCATCACCTTTACCGTTAACTGAACGACTTTCGTCTTTCTGGGACGAGTTTCATCGGGCCGTCGTCATTTCATAGATTCCCTTTTGGATAGATGTCCATAAAACAGAACAATTTTTTCATTTGCAATGTCGGTTTTGGGTCGTTTCCACACATGTTGAAGTTGAGCGCGCACATTCGACCTGACGTTGACGTGAGAGAGCAAAAAGAAGACGCACGCTTACCTTATTCATACCCAAATTCAGCGAATAGCTTTTTCAGAAATTTTAGACGCTACTGCTAATTTCTTCACCTTCAAACGGCGATTTTCCAATACTATTTCTTCAATCATGGAATTTTTTTGAGATATTACTTCCATTGGCCAATCGAGGCGCTCATCATCTTTAAGAGATGCTTGTCCCAAACGGAAACATTTTGTTCACGTTTTTACAGTGGAATATGAAGGAGACAAAATACAAAAAACGCCTTTAGACATTGTTTAATTTGATTAGACGCATCCCTTCCTTTGTTAAAAATTGAATGACTCTGCGTTACTAAATGTTTGTTAGCTGATACATTTACCTATTTACGTTTTCTAGCTGGCCACTAAAAACTACTAGGCTTCGCGCATGTGCAACTATGTCGCAATGGAGTTTGAATACTTTAAACCTGTGTAATCTGTCACGTTGGGAATTTATGGCGCCCACCGCGTATGTGGCTGCAAACTATAAAATATAACTACTAACAAGAACTGCTAAGAAAAGGAAAACGGAGGAAAATGCAGGCTTATCCAAGAATAAACTCTAAAATGTTTTGACTTATATGTATATTATTTAATGCTTGTGCAGGCGTTGTGTGCTTACTCATTAGTTTTTATTGTTAATGAGCGTAATTTGTAAATTTCACGCTTGATTCAAATCACAATTAATGGTGCTTCCGTTTGATATATATATTAAGTTTACCTAAATCTTAAAATATGAGATCATCGATCGTATTAAAGCATCTTAAGGTCGCAGCAAGCACTATACCGAAATTAAAGAACGGTAGAAAAATTATGATTATATAAAAAATATAAATCAAAAAATGGTCGGTTTAATTGATAAAATAAGTTCTAGTAGTGAATATGTTTGCAGAAATAGACAGGGTATTTTCAGTTTTCTTGCTCGTCGCTGTTAAATTAGTGCACGGTAATTGAACTGATAATGACGTGGCTCACCACCAACCCGCCATGAATCCAAAGTAGCGGTCTCATTACCCTCATTAAACATAAATAGGGATTTGTGTAGCTAACACAGAGTTATTGCATAATTCTCGTCTGTTTCATTTGCGTCTATATACAGAAACAGTTCATGCATTTATAAAATATATAACTTATTTCTATATTTTTAGTTCAGTCAATGAATGCCCAAAAGGGGGTTATAGAGGATATGGATTATAGGAGAATTTTTCTCTTGAGGATTGTATTGGGAGTAGTTAGGAAGTAAAAATACTAAACTATTCCAGCCGCTTCATTTGGGGAGTGGGGTGGAAAGGTACATTTTTTAGGGTTTTCACTTATAACTTGGAAATGGTGCGTCGTAGAATAAAAAATCTTCATTGCGAAATAAAAGGTAATTAAATTTTCTACAAGAATAGTTATTTTCATGTGTTGTAGTTTCTGAGATATTCGTCTGCGATAATAGATAATTTTCGTAAAACTTTTTTTGCCACACATTTCTTGTCAATCTTGTCCTTGTGACTCTTCATCCTCATATTTTACAGAACAGTTATCACAAAGGAAGTTGTTGAGCACTAAAATTCATTCAAAAATATGTATATATTTACTAATTTATCTTCAACAGGTTAAAATTTACATCAATTTGAATTTTTCGACAAATTTCATGATCTCAACAAAACTAACCTTTTGTTGTTATAGTTATTAATTATGTATGAAAGAAACTATATTTTAAGAAAATCTTACCTATCCTAGGCAAATTGTAGTTGTAGCAATTGAATAATTAGTTAATTATTAATTTCGAAAACCGAAAACCTGGGACAATTTGTAAGGTTTTAAGTAAAGAAAAGTTCAAAATAATATCGAAAAATTAAAATTTTTTATTAAAATCAAACATATTACAATAAATTTAGTAGGAATTTTGATAAAAATTACAACACCCTGATATTCGAAGAGCAGCCGAAGTGTTCCACAATCACTCCTCTTCGGCTGTCGATGTTGAGGAAGCTGGACAATTATGCATGCTAATAATGATACGTTGCTCCATCAAAAGAGAGCTCCCTCAATACCTACAGATACCATTCATTTATGAAATCCGTAGTAAATATGAAATCAAATCTCTCATCACTTCTACCAAGCGAGGGAGCAACAAAAGAGTATTTATTTCGCACATTTCACCAAGTGCAATTCTGGTTGGGAAACCATCTACCCTAGAATTATGGGGTTGGGAGCACAAGGCAAACGGTGCTGACTAAAGATCCAGCAGCACCAAAAGAAATTTTGAACTTCATCTTCTTCAAATGCACTAAAGAATGCAACAGTGCCAAATGCAGCTGCCAGAAGGTTTCCATTAGTTGTTCCACTTTATGTCACAACTTCTGGAAGAACTGTTTAAATTGAGTGCGTATTGTAATCAATGAAGATGATAACGAAGATAAACTACTGCTGACAGCCCCTGAAGACTCTGAACTCGATGAAGACGATGCGGATTCACAATTTCTGCTACCATTAATTTTGGAGCTGGAGGCAGAAGCCAAACCCCATCATTCCAAGAGGCCCACACCAGGATAATTTGTTTCCATCCTACATTTTTGGTAAATATTATGAAACCATGTTTCTTGTAATTGTAATCAAAATTATTAACTTTTCGAAATTAACTAGAACCTTTTCTAAAACATTATAATTCTTCCCGGCTTTTCGATTTTCGAAATTAATATTTAATTAATTATTCAAATTGCTACAACTACAATTAGATAAGATTTTTCTTAAAATAAACTTTTTTTCATACTTAATTAATAATGATAATAACGAAAGTTTAGTTTTGTTGAATCACGAAATTTGTCCGAAAAATTCAAATTGCTGTAAATTTTAATCCGTCGAAAACAAATTAGTAAATAAATACACATTTTTAAGGGAAATTTAGTGTTCTACAACTTCCTTTCTGAAGACTTTTCTGTAAAATATAAGGATGAGGGGTTACAAGGACAAGATTGACAAGAAATGTGTGGTAAAAAATAGTTTTCGAAAATTATCCATTTTCCGTGGCGAATATCTTGGAAACTACAACACATACAAAGAAAATGAATATAAATATTATTGTAGAAAATTTAATTACCTTTTATTTTGTAATGAACACTTTTTATTGTACGACGCACCGTTCCGAGTTATAAGCGAAACACCGAAAAATTGGACATTTCCACCCCCTTCCCCCATGAAACGGCTGGGCTAGAGGTGGGGACTTTTAGTATTTTTACCTCCTAACTACCCCCAACATATTACTCAAGAGAAAAATTCTCCTTCAATCCATGTCCTCTATATCCTCTTCGTTAATTGGACTATAATTTCTTACTCTCTACGGGAAGGCATCGTCTTATTTTGAACAAACTTTGAAACATGACGTGAGTTCTATTTTCACACCCGAAATAATTGCCTAACTGTGATTTTGCATACAATTAATCCCAGAATTATCGTCTTTTTGAATGTACTTGAATTTGCTAAATTTACATTTTATATTTGTGTCATGACTTTGATGATTGCTACATTGCTGCATTATCATACCTTATATTATGACGGCATTGTTATACATGCTTTAGAGTAAATGTTAAACCTGGTTTCGCTATCTTAATAAATGATATATTTAACATCTTTGAAATTCAATACCGAATAAATCTGTTAAAAGTTACATTAACATGCTGCATCTCAACTAACTCAGAGTAATTAATTATACAAATATAATAACGAATAATTCTTAAGTGATATAAATCCGTTAAGCTACTTCAACAACAAAGAATGTGGTTTTAAGTGGAAAAGGTAGAACGAGACGAAAGAATTTATTGTATAGCCCAACATGGATAACTTTTTCAAATTAAAAAAGCCCGACTGATTCACTTGAAACTAAAATCACAAATCCAAAAAATTGTTCAGAATGACACAATAATAATTTTGGTTATCAGCTTTAGAAAGTATTAAATTTTTACTTTAACATTTAACTTTGAGTTGTTGGATTCCATTACTATTCCTTTAATATACTTATTTAAACAATTCACAACATTTCCTTAAAAAAATTCTTTCGGATCTATTGTTTCATCTCGGTTTAATTCTAAAACAAAATTTACTGTTAAAAACACCTATTGTAAATATAAAAAATCTTTCAAATAAGGACATATTTTTAGTTTAATTCGATAATTGAAATTTATATATCAATACTTCTCTTAAAAGACGTAAGCCTCTCATTTCTAAATTATTAATTGAATCCTTCGAATGAAACCTTGTTATTAAGTGTAATTTTATTTTTTAGAATACGTCATTTACAAAACGTCTTTAAATTTGACAGTAAAATATATAAAAATACATCAGGTTTACAAATAGCGTATCCTCTTTTACCTATTTTGGCTGACATACTTCTAAATTATGTAGAAATGTCAATTCTGCCAAAACATAGCTTTTAAATTTACTAATGAATTACGTGTTAACAATTTTATTCCATTTTAGATGTAAAAATGTCAAATAATGATAATTTGATTTTCAAACAGGGATTTCAGTTCCCTTTCATTCTAACCATCTCTTTTGTCATAAATTTGTATATTTTCATTCATTTACACAATTTGTTAAATGTAATGAGTAATTTTAAAGACGAATTAAATCTTTGAAGACAGATTGCTGCTAAAATAATTATCCTTCAAGGCCTATTAATAAATTTTGTAATAAACATTTATCTAAACAATAGCATTTGCCATTTAGATTGTATTTTACACACATTTCAAAACTTTTCGGTAAACGTATTCGTGGACATTAAACAAAATTGATGTAAATTTAAGAATTGAGGTTCCTATGTATTCTTGTAACCTGTTTAAATTTTAAATATTACATACGTTTTATATATAGTTGTGTCTAAAGGACCGCTTAAAATTCGTTTCTGCGAATATATTAAAGATCTAATAAAAACAGTAACACTAAGGGATATTTAAAAGTCGTTGTTATTGCATTTAGGAATAACATTTTTACAACCCCGCTTCTCTAGTTTCTTTTTATAATTTCAAAATTTTAATAGCTGAAAGATTTTATATAGATAGATTTAAAGCTTTAGTCAAGGCATTTGAGCCAACAAATAAAAGAAATTAGTTGTTTTCTATAAGGTGCATTGAAATAAAATAAAATTATACACATTTATGTAATGTCTTGTTATTTTTATTTATTTTTAGTTTTTAATTTTTAAATTTTAGTTAGTAGTTAAAATTTATAACTTGCATTACATACAGGGTTGGTTTGAAATGATTGCAGAAATTTTCATTATATATTCTTTACGCAACATACATTAAGAAAAAAAAATTGACGGCTTTAATTCGGGCACAATCGAAATTAGAAAATTGTTGAAAACATTTTGAGAATTTTCGATATTTCTAGTCAGAAGTTTTATTCTAATGCACGTTTATTCCAGTCTTGCTCATGTTACACGTTGTTAAAGTTAATTGTAGTAAAGCACTGTGTATAGATAGACATTGATAAAAACTCCATTCTGATTGTTAAACTAGATTTCTTGTGTACCTGTTCAAACAATATTTTATTGTTCAGTTTTTGAATGTTTTTCATGGAAGTAAGATTTTTTAAGAAACGGTAAAAACTTGCACTAGAAAATGCGGTATATTTCACACAATTAAATTGCTTTTCTTTTGATTATCTCTGAACTAAGAGCCTTATTGTGGAAAATTTAAGAAAAATTGAATAATAAATTACAAGGTTTTCAAATTTATATACATAATTTGAAATTATGTATTTATTACTGAATTTTTCTCAAACTTTTACAAAATGTATAAAGAGTATCTCAATGAGATTTGTCTTTACCCTTTTCAAAAAGATTTTATTTCGGTAATATTAAGAAATAAAATAAAAATAAAAAGAGTCCATTTTGACCGGTAGTGGCAAACCATTTATATTTTTAAATTATTGAACAGTTTGTGTTATAATTAGTGTGTGTCTGTTTTTTCAGCATTTTGAACATTTACTTTAAAAGAAACAAAGGATTCTAAAAATTTAATTTATTACATACTGTAGTTTAAATCACACTTCTAAACCATTCGAGTGTTTATCATTCCTAAAAAATATTACACACATCGGAACGTATTTACTATTTAAGATACGTAAGTAGAATTAAATTTGTAATCTTTAGGAGTAATTTATTTATAATTTTAATATACATAAGAAGATTCCGTTTATAAGTCATATTATCTCTCTTATGTGTTTAATACAACTTCCAAATTTAATTTAAAGATAATGTATGCACAAATAAAAATAGATCGTTATTTGTGGGCCAAGTATTAGTAAGTAAATTTTTTTAATTTGTTATGTCGGGAATTACATTTAACATTTTTTCTTAAATGTCTGTAATGTCAGCGGTACACAAAATGTTATCGTACCTAACGATTTTTAAAAAAGGGCTTTTAATAGGTAGAGTAACTTATTTTAATTCTACAACTATTTCAAAACAACCCTATATAAGAGAAACCGTTTATTACTTTTGTTCCTCACTAATTATTTTTGTTTTTGTTTAATTAATACTTATTTATATTATATGATTTAATATAAAATCATACATTCTTTTATTTTTATAACAATTTAATAAAAATTATTTTATTTCAGAAGGAAAAATATTCTTCAACTCTCTTGGGGTATTATTAAAAACGAAGACATAGCGGATCCGTATGTGGTTATTAGGCCAATAAAAAATCTTCAAGAAGTTGTCTATGCAAAAACATTACCGTATTTTCAAAGAAAACTAGAATTGGACCTAAATAAAGAAAATATTACTCGAATTAAGAGCAAAAGGAGTGAATATGAAATATGTGTCTTAGCAAGAAATAGTAAAACCTCAGTGCGAAGTCTTTTTCAAGACCAGTGCCACATCATAGACGGCGATTATTCGGGTAGTACACAAATACATTCGAATTCTGTTTTAAATATTATTATAGCATATTTTATTTTAAAGTTTTTAAATTTTACATTTGTTAAAGTTATTCTATTTAAATAAACTATTTTGTTTATAATTTAGTTGTTATTTTATGAAGTTGAAAAACGTAAAATGAGAGATTGTATCAAGAGCATCTAGAAAGAAACAAAAATAAGGAAATAGTAATCTAATTTAACGAAATCTCAAATTAGATCATTTTACTGAAGAAACGTAACGAAGATTGCAAACACATTCATTATTATATGTTTAAGCGTGTGAAAATAAATACTTTCTTTTGTATGTTGACATTATAGCAATTAAACGTAACATTCCCAAGAAGTTAAACTTAATTCTCAGGTTATTACAACACATAGTACCTATCAAAAATTGGGGTTACACTAGCTCAATAGACACGTAATTAAGTATGCAGTTAATTTGGTTCATTGTATATTTCTTATTGTCATATTATTATAACATTAATTGAGGTTTTCTCTATAAATAAACTTGGTTATTACAAGGTACTGACTACGACATGGGAAACAATCCTAACTGCTGGTATAATTCAGTGTAAAGAATGTATGTATATCTATAATACGATAAAAATGTTCATATTGAACAAAATTGGGTACATATAACTAAGTTCCGCTGAGGAAGTAAATACACGGTTAGCAAATCTTTAACTGAATTTTAAAGAATTAGAGCAGAATTTCCATTTTACGAGGACCTATTTTAATAAATTTTCTATTTAACAAAATATTTAGCTGAGTTTGCTACTGAAATAATTTTTAGTGTAACTTTGATCTCATTTTACAAAATAAAAATAGAAGTTTGGCAATTTCACATGAGCTTGCAACTGAAATCAATACACAGTAGTAAATAATTCTACTTAAAGGAATTGTATATTTACAGTTATTAACGGAAGAGAATTGGCTGACTTCCATAAGGATAGCAATGGTTTAAAAAGTCTGGTTGCAAAATATACTTAAAATAGGGTATTATAATCCATTTATCTAATAAAGATGTAATTGTCAGGTTTCTCAAGCAGGGTGGGACGTGACAAATTAGCAATACGATATGAATGTAAGTGTAAGTCGATGAGAAACGAATATCTGTCCTAGCAGAGTTAACTTTTTGTTTATTATTAATTACTTCTAAGAATTTGCTGCAACACGATAAAACACCCTGTAGATAAACCACTTCGACAAATTCGAGATTTTAAGATAGCAGCTATAAAAGTGTGAATAGTACTTACTGAAGTTACGCCAAATTTACGTTGGAGACTCGCTTAATGACTTGATTAAATTAAACAGGTAAATTATAGCTATGGCAATAAAAACCAGTAGTCCCATCAATAGACGTATATTTAAATTAAATGAATTGCCATTTTCGAAACACACATAAGTAAATATAGCTAAACGATCACATCGATTTTCTTAAAATCTAATTAAATATTTGCGAACGCTTCTGTTAAAAGGTACAATAAGATAAGGAATCCTTGTTTTAGTTTAATTATTTAAAAAGGAACAAGTATTATTATAAAAATCGCAAGCAAGAATAAAGGACCTTTAAACTAATTTCTAAAATTCGCGCATTGTTACTAGAATTGAAAACTTTCACTTATATTTTTTATAAAAATATTGAAGCAGTTTTGAACAATTTATTTCTTTTCGTATGACTCAAAAATTTGAATTTCTGAATTTGGGGCCATTTGACCAGGAATACGACACGCGGTCAAGTGACTTCATCAGCCACTAGCGCTTTATGCCGGTATTGGGTAGCCGGTCTTAAATGGCAAATATCTCGAAAACACGTTGGTGAAGTTTCTTTTTGTACAACACAAATAGCATATGACGCTTTAAAAAATGTATGCGGTGTTTCGTACCTCATTTTAAAAAAAAATCTGGTGTGAAACAACACACGACTTTCTCTTACGCACATATGCTACATATGCCAATAGTGTCCACAAATTATTAGATTATTGCCTACGTTTA
>JAHWXV010142090.1:0-13039 GCA_024586415.1 Phrixothrix hirtus
ATTAATATTCGCACGGTTTTTAATCTACTGGTATTATTCATTGGTAAATATTTTTGCCTTTGAATTAAATTTTAAAACTGGTAAAGATTTAATTCTGATCTTAATATGATTCGGTCAATTTTTAAACCAAGTTTTTACTTTACGGGTCCTGGTAGCTCGTATTCTTGCACTTTATTCGTACTAGTCGCCATGTATAAGAAGGTGTGCACTGGAAAGGAGTGAAGAAAAGACGCTCATTTGTGCGCTGCAACCCTTTTTATAAACTTTGTTCAAGGTAGGGACATTTCTTGTAGTATTTGAAATTATTCTATGACATTCAACTATCCAATTTTTATTGTGTAAATTTTTCCATTTGCGTCCAATCTTTTTTATTATTTTAGGTAGAGCTTCTTCATCTAGATATTGTCAAATCCTTTGTTTTCGAACGGATGTTTTATGATTACTTGAATGATTTCTGATCCTAATTAAGTAGCTATACTTGTGTTTTAAAAAAATACGATTCTTATTTAGAGAAACTCGGTTATTTACTATTTATTTAAAAACCTAAACAGAATCAATAATATTAGTTCTTTTAGAGTTTTCATGTTAAAACTATTCTAAATTAATTTGTTATTAATAAAAAGGTGTTTAACATCAACTAGGTCTTAGATATAGAAAACCCGCCTGAAAAATCTTTCTATCTACTGTCCATCGAGAAGAAAGTCTCCGGTTTTGTCAAGGAAATAAAAGATTAAGGAAACCTTCTTTCTACATGAAAAGACTTTCTCAACTAACCAAGAGCCTTTTAAGCTTTTATATCGCCGTGACGGCACCCGCTACGATCCACAAAATATTTAATCAGTCCGGCAAAATTCACATTTAACCATTGGAGTTTTTGGATGAATTTCTGCTGAAGGATCCGGTGATTTAACTCAGGTCGGCGGACGATTGAATGGGGGGCAATACGTTCAAATTTTAAATAATGACAAGCTACCTGAAATTCGGGAAAAGCTTCTGAGGCAACGAGTAATGCTAGTCTAAGATAATTTCGGCTTAAAAATTTTTAATTGTCAATCCCTCGACGGCCCCGGCTATTTCACAAATTATTCAGTCATCCTAAAATTTTAAAATAATTAACTAGTTCATTATCGCTTTGTGAATTAGTCAACTTAAACATTATAATTAATAAATTTCAATTTTTATTAAATAAAAGGTGGCTAGAATGATATGCACTTTAAACTAACACTGCTGTACATTATTAGTATTTTATAACAACAAAAATTCAGAAAGGCGTATTTGTCAAATTTTCATAAAAGTTATGGTGCCATCCACGATATTTATTCTGCGAATGTTAAAATTTATTCTTTTTCTACCTTAGAATTGCATTTTTTATGGTATTTATGTCCAAACTAATTTTCTGTAACTGTTTGAAAAATATCTAACCGTAGCGACTGTAAGGATCAATTCGTGCAGTTCAACCTGATAAAATGTCTCTAATAAGTAACGTTCTTTAATTTTTTCGTTTACTATAAAATTAATTTAAACATCTTTTATATTCCAGTAAAAGTATAAAATTATTGCCAACATTCATTAACTTTTTAAAAGTAATGCCTCTTTAATTTAAAATTTATATGATCTGAATTATTTATAATTTATTAAAACCATAAACATTTATTTATATATTTAAAATAATATATTACGTGCATTTCTAAAAGTATAGACAATTTATTCAAAAATTGGTGAGACATTTTATTTTATAATTAAATTAAGTAAATCTAGCTTCTGCAGGTAGATAAAGTTTAAATAGAAAAAGGGACTTAATCTCAGTAATGCACTTCAAGACATACCAATAACATAAAGATCTGTCACCAGATGTTCTGCTATAAAAACGTAAAATGGTTTTATAACATTTAAAAGGATGTTCAAATTTATTGATTATTAGAAATTAATTAAAATATTAAATCGACAATATGCTGCGTATTATCAATCTTATGTGCTTCATTATTTTGATATTCCGTACGAAATATTACATATCTACATGTATATATGACCTTTCAATATATAAATAAATTATTATTGTGTTAAATTATAAATAATTTAGATATATAAATTTTAAATTAAAGAGACATTAATTTTTAAAAGTTGGAAATAATTTTATGATTTTACTAGAATATAAAATATTAGTTTAATAATTTCTGTATAAAAATAAATGTTATAGAGCTGTAGGAAAATAATAGCTTTATAACAGTAGAGTAGTTTAGTGAAATACACCTTCTTTGTCTATTATGCATATACAATGCTATGCGCTTAAACAGTTATTTAAAGGGATTAACAAAGTATCCACAAATAACTTTGTTACTCATAAAGTTTCCTTCTATTTACAACCTTGGAAACACAAATGCAAAGGATGCTTACGTGGAGTCTCATTTAATAATGCGCAGGCTGTGCAACAACCTTATAACGATGCAAAATTGAGCAGCCGAAGAGTAATGCTAGTTCTTCATACTAATAGGAAGTAAATTAACATATTTATAAATCTTATAAGATGAAATACTAACAAAATTATTACTTATAATAAATCTAATTTATTAAATTTTAACACTTGGGTATTTCCAAGGTCATCAAAGCATCAAACCTAATAATACCAACCGTACAGATACGCCTAATTCTAAAGTATTACAATTTATTTGAATCAATTAACAAATGGCGAATAAAATAATTTAATCAACTGAAATTAAGAATTAAAACCATAGTATTAAACCACAAATTATTAATTAATTGAAATAAGGAATAATTTCTAACATAATGAAACTAACCCACCAAGTCTGTGGAAGTATAAACTTTGAATTATGGAATCCTAACTAGAGATTTAAAAATAAATTAATAAAATTAATACAATAATGTCATAAACACTAAATGTTGCTATACTAAGTTACATCGCTTTATCCAAAAGATATCAATAATGACGAAATTGCGTAATTCTTGAAACCTAAAACCTACGAAATAACTTTGGAAACTTGGTTTCCTTAAAGTGATTCTAATATTCATTGTTAGGTTGTGTTTAGTATTTATAGATCGAAATTTTAGATTGACCTTATATTTTGCTTGATATACTAGTTTGGAAGCCAAAAAAATGAAACATATTAAGTTATTTGTGAGAATGGCGATTATAAACTAGAAGTTAAATACATTTGATGTGTAACAAAATTACTTATTATAGTATGTGGTTTTTTCGGTATTCCTACAAAGTTTTAAAACTTTTAAAATATTTTGAACGTTGCCACTACCCGTAATTATAATTTTTCTCCTAATGTATCAGATATATCCACTAATCTGACCTCTTCCTATTGTTGTAGTGGCTAAAACCACAATCCTGAATTATAAATAAAACCTGAAGTATTTACACTAACGTTTGATCTGTAGTGAACTATTTGTATTGTTGCTTGATTTAGCAATAATTCATTAGTTCAAAGGGAATTAGTTACAATTTCTTATACTAATATCTATAACCCTTAGGAATGTTTGGCAAACTTTCTTATATACTTAATTGAAGTATCCACCCAGAATAAACTAATATACCTCTGTATAAATAAATTAGTAACTTTCGTTGTTGATTTACATTACAGTCCTATTAGTCGTATAATAAAATCTAAACATGCTGATCAATTAAGCAGTTATTATACCGTTTGCCAAAGTGAGATTTCTTAGGTAGTTAAATTATAATTTTGTAATGTGTCAACCGATACTTTAAAACACTCATTATATCTAAAAAATATAAAAAAGTTGCTTTGTATTCATTACTATAATTAAATGGAATTGGTTAATTCAAAAAAATTCTTTGACTAATTTATTTACACCGAGGTATGCGTTAGCAGAAATGACAATTGACGTTGGGTATTGTTCATGTGAAAAGTGCAATTCGTATCACAGGCTTATACAAACTGGTGTTAGATAACTCCGTTTTTCTTAGTTCAATACGTTTACGATCTAAGATAACGGTCAAACATTTATGTTAAACTTGAACCGAACATTTCGCCCCATTGTAGTTTTTAATGTTGGGTAATTTCTCTACTGAAGGATATTTCGGAAAGAACAATATTATGTACTGATATAAAATAGAATCCTAGTATTGCAGTCATATTCTTTTATAATACATCACAAATGTTTAATAAATTAATGCTAATATTCTATTTTCTACGAGATTATTATATTCAACTCAATTTTCTTTGTCAATCAGAATAAAACACAGTATATGCGGAAAGTTATCTAAATACCGATTGCAAGGTAGGTTAACCACACATGTGGTTAATTTTACGATTCATTTATAAACTTTTTCTACAGCTTTTCTTTACTTATTTATTGCTAAAATTGGGAGTTAAACCGCACATAATTTGCAATGTTAAAGAATGCTTTTCCACTGGGGAAATAATTATATATTCATCACTATTAAAATTGAAAACTATTACCCAATGCATTTTGCACTTATTATTGATGGAATGAAACGACATTTAAAAAAAACGTTCACCTTATTGAAAAATTATTTGTATAAACACTGTATGAATCTATACATTTAGATACAGTTCGTAAGACGTGAAGCTCATACCTAACAGTAAAAGTGAACTACTCTTCGTGTATATATTTTTTTCTATAATTGTTTTAAATAATAGATGGCATAGTAAGTTAAATAATATGAAAAAGGTAAAATGAAATTCCAAATAGAAGGTGGATGGTCTTTGACAACCTTTTCAGTGTTCATAAATGAATAGTTTCTTAATTAAATTGAACCTGTTAATTTGTTCTCATTTTATCCCAAGGGACTAAAGTACTTTGATTTTCAGAGAAGATGTGGGACGACTCAGTAACTGACGGGAGTAGAAAATATCAGCATTTTATATAGGTTATACATGGTTATAGAAAAAAAATACATCACTCGCGGATACTAGCACGTTGTTACTAAGAAACCGTCAACATTTTTGTTACACATGTTCCCTCAATCACCAGCTGTGGAAATAGAAAGTTTAAATGAGAATTTGACTGATTGGTGTTGTCTAAGTTCCGAAGCACCAATGACGGCAGACCTCGGTAAATTGATCTAATTCGGTCGACATCACTTCAATAGTATGGATACTTATTAGGATAAACGATTGTAGGCCGAAGTTTGAGGTTCTGAGAAAATAACAACTTACGTGACCATAAAACTTAGTCAGCTACCTCAGTGTATTGTAAGGGATCGCTGAAGTTGCCATAATACAATGTCATCTTACCTGTTAGCTGTCACTAAAATGAAATTTAAGACTAAGACATGTCAATAAAAGGGATGTTTAAAGTAATAGTTGGTTTAATACAATAAAATAGGAACTTATATGGTCACATATTTAAAAACAATAAAGATAATGTAGGTAGCGAAAACTATCTAATTTAATATAATGGTGGGTCCTACGATTCAAACACAAATTTGGTTAACATTATTAAAACTATGTATCAGTAGCAATCACTAATTTCACATATGGTGTTTTAGTTTAAAATTACTCAATTATTTTTTCACTAGGAGGTCTTAATGTCATTAAAAATGGAATTGAATAATATATGACTGCTAAGTCGAGCGATCTGTCACTATTACATAATGGACTATCTAGACATCATTAACCTGTCTGTTTCATAGTCTTCAATTGGTGGCCGATGACATGAAGATATGTAGAAAGGGACTTCCTTACGAATTGAAGATGGCAGGTTATCTAAATTCCAATGAAACTATGTTAGAGAATGCTCTTAGAAATCGGGATTAGTAAGGCAGAATTTGTTATGGCATGACAAAGAACACTTCTTGCAAGTGCGTTTTAGCCCTGAGTGAATTGTTAATTCCCAAGAATGTGACTTTTATAATTAATAATCGAAGGGGATACACTTAACAGCACATGATGGTGTTAACCTGCTTCTCGCAAAACTTACATGCTACGATAATGAGACACGAATGTCCCATTAGATCACGCCTGACTCCGCTCAATTCTCTAGGCGGACTGTCGGCATCCTTATTCTCAAATGCGAGGAAAAATCGAAACCGTTAGAGATTCTGTAATCCTAGCGTGATTTTATTCAAAAAGGGGATTAATCGTACGGAAACACTAGTTATATTTTCATACAGTTGACATAGATGAATATTTTTGTAGGCTTGTGAACTTTTTACAACATTGGAGCAATTAATATTTATAAATGGCAAAAACATAAAGCTAAATAATTACTAAATGACAATGTATGTCAAAAAATGACATCAAATAATTCCAGGGCGTATACTACTCGCCAAAATATAAAAAGAAGTTTCTGCAAACATGCCGCCTAAAACGCATGCTACGAATTTTTAACCTAAAAATATGGTTATTGTTTACTAATTTCTAAACGAACCGTCAAAAATTACTAGAACTTTATTTACTTATTTAAGGAACCACACCAGTAAGCACTTTAAAACTTATGAAAGGAAATTATTTAAAAAAATTCTTGCAAAATTTCAGAAGATTCAATGAGCAAAAAATGTAAAATGTAAAGACAAAACAGAATAGTGCTGATATTTACTGCATTAGACAGTGGGCATGGCGCGTGTTTTCAAAACCTAGCATAGATTTATCGTAGAAAAACAGTCATGCCTTGTTATTGTGCATCCTTTATCTTGTACTTACATCATAGGTGATTTTTTGACAGATTTCTAAGCGCAAAAACTGACGCAGCCACCGATATGGAACAAAGAGTTTTTTCTAGAAAAAGCGAATTCCTTCAAAATTTTGAATCATAATTAAAAAAATTATACGCAAAGAAGTTAAGACAAAAAATATTTTTGCTCAGATTAAAATATAATTTTTACAACGAATTTATAAACAACCTATACACTATTGAATTCAGTTTAAAAAACTAGGAAAGTAGCAAAACTTTAGAATTTGTTTGCAGTTTGTTTAGAAATTAATATATAGTAACCATATTTTAGGCTAACCTTCAAAGGATTTAGGCGGCATGTTTATAGTAACTGTTTTGGTTCCTTTGGCGAGGACTATTTGCCCTAGAGTTATTTGCCAATATCTCTTTGACTGCTAGTATATGAAGTATTTATACCAATCAAAAACGAGAGTAAGCGCGCAAATGAACTACGACTTGCACTCAATTAAAATAAAAGGGTTAATGAATTACATATACCGGGCGTTTTTAGCGACTTCCTAAGTTATGCTTTGATAAAATTACAAGCGCTCCAACGTATTATATTATATAATTCGGGAAAACAGCTTCCATAACATTACACAGCACTCCACTTAAATCACCCATGAGATAATATTTGAATGGCATTCAAATTTTTATAATGTAAAAATTTGCGTACCTCCCTTAATAAACCTGCACTAAAACGAGTATTAAGTGATTTTGAACGTAATCAAGTAAAAATAATAGTTTCTGTTATTTTATTTTGGACTTGTACCTAAGTTAAAAGTTATGCGTATTTTTCGATTATTGTGTAATGTGGTTTAATTCTAGGCAATTATGGTATATCATAACATATATATCGGTTGGTGACTCGCAAAGGTGAAAATAGGGAATTGAATGTTAGTTTTTACTTATGTTTGTATCATCTCCCCATTTGGTTTGTCAATAAATATGATAGGTGTGTGTCCTAAGGGTCATAAAATGTACATATTTAAAAAAAAATTAAAAAATGTGTTTGTGAATGGGATTTGAAATTCGGACCGATTGTTGCATGGACAACAATATCACCACTAGATACCGTGTAACTGATAAATTTTAGTATTTGAAATGCGGTATTTAATGTAAACTATCTTTTATTCTATTAGAATTGATAATAATTTTGAATTAATTTACAACACGTAAGTAAACTTAGTCTTATATTATTGAAATTTTAACTGAGAGCTTTTATACATTTACATATCTATCATAAAATCAATTGGGAAGGTAATGTGAACATAAGTACAAAATAGCGCTGAATCTTCTATATTTATTTTTACAAATTACCACCCAGTATATTATTCATATTATCTTTTATTGAATGTAAAAGGGTTAGAAGGAAATGTTGTTAATATTTTAGAAGAACTGTTTGATCTAGCCTAAAAAGCAGTTGCTTTAATCTTACAGGTAGACGAAGCAAACTCTTTTCAATGTTGCTCTATATAATACATTTAATAGTTTATGGAAAGTTCGTCCCACACAACTCGTACCTTACAACTCGTTCCCGACACAACTCGTCCCTCCACAATTCGTCTCAACACAACTCGTCCCTCCACAACTCGTCCCTCCAGAACTGGTCCGCTACAACTCATCTCCCACAACTCGTCCCTCCACAACTCGTCTCACCACAGCTTATCCCTACACAACTCGCCGACCTCAATAACACATGATCTATATATTGATTTTGTAAACGCCATCTATTGATTATTTGACTAACTTTTACATAACATTCACGAATTACTAAACTAAACTATACAGAAGAAACCTATGTTAATCAAGTGCTCACGAAACATTTCAATTTTAATGCCCTATTGGTAGATACCGCATTGGATAGGTGGAAAATTCGTATTTTCGTTATTTTGTGCTTTGTGCTAATGTATTGAAAGTGGAAGCCGTCGTCTTTGTGAACCTAAATTGCAGTTTAATGAATCAGGATTAGTCGTATACTTGCCTCGTCAATAATCTAAAAGAGAAAGTATTAGCAATTGCGAGCTAATTGGAAGCTGATTATAACTTATAACTGTCTTCTATTATTGAAAGATTTGTCCTGATCGTTAGGGTTATTTGCAAAGCTTATACTTTGTAAGATCAGCGGTGGAACATTCAGAATTTGAGTAAGACTACCCTGTAAACGTATATTAATGATGGAAGATATTTCAATACAACTAATATATACATACAATAATTACCTTTAAAAGGAATAGTTTCAAAAATAATTATTTGCTGTTCCATAATAACTTAGAAAATATCATCCAATACATCACATACAACGCTACTGATCTCTAACTATGCTAATATTACTGTTTATGAACGAACAGAGGGACTTAGCACGAGTTAGGTGAATCCATATTGACCCAAAAACACTATTTTGAAATATTTCAATTTTAGCTTATCCAAATAATGAATTTTAAAGTATTAATCCTTTGCTTTGTCAATATTAGTATATTGTACATATGCATAGCTTACGCGTTTTGCTAATAGTAAAATATTAACAATGTGTTGTAACAAGCAGTTTCTAGGAAATGTATATCCCACTTACTTCATTAGTTTAATACAACGAAATGTTTACTATTGTAAATATCTATAACTTTCCCAGTGCTAACGCAGTTATTTTAAAATATGTAGACTTATTCAAAATTGTACTTAAATATTTTAGGTGTTATAAAATTTTCTAACATAAATATTTAAATAGAAAATATAATTTAAAACCACAAGCTAAATGAAATGAAAAAGATTAATGATTCTGATTAAGTCAGAACAGTCCTTCACTAATGATTTAGTTTTCAATTTATAAGAATTGTAATAAATATTAACGTCTAACACTGATAGATTCAAAAATCAAGGTACACTTTTAAAGGAATGATTCATTTATTACTTATATTTAATATATGTATTTGCATGTGGATGATAGAGTCTATCGTCTAATAATAAATTATATTATAAGTTCTCGTAAAGGATTGTAGCTTGTACCCAAAAGAACGATTAGTACAATAATATCACTATAATAATAAGAATAAGATAAGAATTAGCTTTACATATAGAGTTGCTAAAATGCCCAATTTCATTTAATGGTAGGTAATATAATATATTTAGCATATAAGTTCTGTTTAAATTAATATGAATCCTTGGGGGCTCCTTACGGGAAACGGACTTTACTTCATTCTTATGTACAAGTTGTGAGGGACAAGTTGTGGAGAAACGAGTTGTGGAGTCCGAGTTACGGAGAGACGAGTTGTGATGTACGACTTGTGTGGGACGAGTTGTGGAGGGACGAGTTGTGTCGGGAACGAGTTGTAAGGTACGAGTTATGGAGCACGAGTTGTGGGATACGAGTTGTGGGGGACGAACCTTCCGTAAACTATTAAATGTATTATATAGAACAATATTGAAAAGAGTTTGTTTCCTGTGGCGTGAACAAGTTGTAAGAGACGAGTTGTGGGATACGAGTTGTGAGGGACGTTCTTTCCGTATCCCCATAAACATACCTATTAAACATTTCAATAACTATAATATTATTATTCTTTTCATACTCTTCAACGAAGATAGTGGACAAGGATATATAAAAGAAAAATAAATATTATATCTACAGATTAGCTTATAATAAATACAACTGGATTTTTGTATTCAAATTTTGGATAGCTATAAAGCTAAACATTAGTTAGTCCTTTTTACATATTTCAAGTAAATTAAGTGTTTAATGTTATTTAAGCTATATTTGTACTGTTACTTTATATTAATGTAGGATTTATATTTCACAATTTATTTTAAACTTACCTTAATATGTACAGATTAATTATCATTAAGCTTTTGCCTTACTATTTAGAACTTTAGAATTGTTTTTGTGTTAATTCCTCAAGGGAGAATAACTATAAATAACTCTTCAGCATTCTTAGTATAATTACATTTACCAAAAAGATACGAGTAGACAAGATAGCATAGGATACAAGTGGGTGAATAGTCTAGTTATATTCTACACAGTTTTTACTAAAGGAATGATAAACCAGCAGCCATTGCAATCTATTCCTAGAAATTCATAATACTTTAATTTTTTAAAGATATTTCAAAATTTTACTTATTTAGTGTATATAGGCAGATTAGTAATTACGTTTTACAAAATTTGTAAGTGTGGTATTGAAAATTGAATAGTATGGTATCTCATTGTAAATAGTCGGGCTCCTCTTCTTTTACGATGAATTATATTTTAATTGATATATATTAATCAATATGTTTTAATAGTTTATTTGATAAATAGTTTTGGTGCTTTGTCATAGATACTATAAATATTAGAAGTTGAAAATTTGAAATGCAGAATACGTTCTGCTGGAGTTAATTAATTTTGTAGCATAAAATAACGTGACAGAATACATACAATAGATTTATGTAAGCTGTTGAAGATATATTTACAAAGTTCAGGTAACATAACCCTGTTGTTAGAACTTATAGAACTTCAAGCTATATCAAAAGCAGAATTTCGTGATAGATGTTACCACTGTTAGAACTATAAATTTAAAATCTATAGTTAGTAAAGGTTCGTTTCATTTTTGCATATTATTTTGGAACTGAAGCATATTTTTTTATAATTTTCATTTGAGATATACCTACATCATTAATTCTATTAGGTATGATATTTGAATTTAATAAAGAGGAGAATGAGAATAAAATCTTGGTAGCTAGGACACGTGAGGATATTAATAATGGACAATGCACGTATCTAATCTTTACTGTAACTGGCCAAAGAACAAATGTAAAATATTGCGTAATTTAAATAAACATTTTGGATTTTTTCATCATTCAAACATGTATTTCCAAATTTTATAAAACATAAATGTTGTTTTATAACGTTATCTGCGGTTAAATTGTTTCGACTAGGCTTCATTAAACACAAAATAAAGAAGTATTATTGTGAAGGGAATATCGAGTAGGACAACAAACTTTTGCAATTATGTTTAAATGAATTAATTTTCAATGAATATGAATAACATCTCGGTTATGTCTGCTTAAAAAGCTATTCATTAACCAAAAAGACAAAAATTTCATTTCTAATTATGTAAAAACCAGTTTCATGAATATTTTGCGTAACATACTGTCGTACTGTTTACGAAGGAATGAATAATTGTTATTTAGGAACCATAAATAATGTTATTAATCAGAGCAAAACTAGTGGTGCTATCTAGACGTACAATAGTATATAGAACTAATTTTCACCGTAAAAACTAGGATTTGAAAAAAACGGCTATGCTTTAAGGATAATCAAAATATTCTCAGTTTCCATTTCAGATCGGGAAATTAAAAGGAGATAATATTCCAATATAAGTAGATAGAGATAGAGAATTCTGTGACACCATTCCTCCGTCGATAATTGCTTTTTTAATTGTTTTTTAATTGCTTTTCAATGAGCTTCCGCATTCCAATGAGTTTTTAATGACCCGCCTGCGGTAAAACGTATATACAGGGTGCATCAAAATTTATATGCAGTGTGCGTCAAAATAAATATATAGGGTGCGTCAAAATACATATACAGAGTGCGGGAAAAAATGGTGGAATGAATCAAAATGGCGGATATGACGCTTGCGACCATCTTGGAATTCTAGGGGAATCTGGAGGCTTTTGGTGCGGAATCTAGAGAATTTCTCCGGATTTTGGTGGGAATATTTGAATGTTGGCAGGAATATTTGAATTTTGGCGTCTATATTGAATTTTAACGGTCGCCATCTTTGATTTTATGGCGGGAATATTTGAATTTGAGGAAAATCTAGTTTGTTTTGCCGGCCACCTTTGATTTATAAGGACTTTTCCGTATTATTGATGATGGATTACAAATTCTCGGACGAAACGTGGTATATGTGGATATTAGTATATGACCATTCGGTATATTGATGTTTATAGTGGAACGCCATGTATATTGTTCGTTGTCAATTACCTGGAACTTCCGTGTAGTAAACAAGTATGACCTAAGGCCACATGCATACGTGACAACCTCGTACATGAGGTTTTTTGTAACAGTATTCTAGAACAATGGGAAAACCGGTTCTTCCACCTTGTACTTTCAATTTCTCGGAATTTCCATGGGTTAGTATACTGGAACATAATTAAACTTTCATGAGGCCCCTTTCGGGTTCAATTTTAAACAAAGGAGTTTACGCACATTTGATAGTATTTTATTTGCAGTAATTAATTTTTATCGAAAATACTTTAACTTAATAACGGTTTTTAATTTATTTATCTGTTAGATCCATCGTAATGATACAAATGTTCTTAATAGATTTAAAGTAATTATTGAACATTTGAGATTAGTTAAAATTTAAATAATATTTACATACTTTAATATAATGGTAAACATTTTAAT
>JAHWXV010142130.1:0-33337 GCA_024586415.1 Phrixothrix hirtus
CTTATATACAGTTTTACCTATGCAAATATCTATCGTCATTGTCTAACTCGCTATAAATTTCATAACTAACAAAGTGTTTGAATTTATGTACTAATTCCATGAGCACCACAACTTGCGAAAACTCTTCATGTAACAGTCTTAAAATAATACCCATCACATTTCCAACATAATCGCCGCTGTCGTAATCACATCAACGACCTTGTTTCTGAATTTTTCGAAATTGCACTTGTAGTTTTCCATCATGTTCAACTTCGCCAGTAACAAATCGTCCATTTTCAATAAATCTTCTGGAACATTGAAACTAATCCATAATTCGAAATTACCTTGCTCGGGAGTTTTAGGTATAAATTTAAAACAATCACTGCCATGAATTTGATGCGTGTAAATATAATATTCCGCTGTTTCAAATCTATCTTCAACTTTTTGCCTAAGTAGCATGTATATTTCATGGGTGATGAATGTTTTA
This sequence comes from Phrixothrix hirtus, assembly GCA_024586415.1. Taxonomy (NCBI): domain Eukaryota; kingdom Metazoa; phylum Arthropoda; class Insecta; order Coleoptera; family Phengodidae; genus Phrixothrix; species Phrixothrix hirtus. The sequence goes on from JAHWXV010142130.1 coordinate 467, forward strand.
AAGTTTTCTGCTGAAAACTGAATGCCTTTGCTAACGTACTGTTTTAAAATGCGTATACTCGTTCTAAAGTTTGAAAATGGATCGATTCCCATGTACAGATACTTGGATCGGCTACGGTTTAATGGCAGTAACCTTTCCTTGAGCAAATAACTTTCTTCGCGCATCATATAGGTTTTAGTTTGCTGTGCATCATCTTTCCATTCCGAAGAACTGACGCTTCTATATTTGGTGAGGTCATGTAGGTCTTCGTTAATATTAATTGGAAAATCCCAGGTAACATCATATGAGGGCACAACATTTTATTCAAAATTACGCAGGTCTTCGTCTGTAATTTTGCAACACGGCGAGAGGGATCGCTTAAGGTTGCACCATTTCTGCAAGATCAGAGCAAAATATTAGCATATGCAGACTTTATTATTTACTACTCATATTATATATTTAATGGTGGTTAACTCACCTGATTTGGATTTTCTCCTTTTGATCCGGAATCCATTTTATGCGGTACTTCAAGTATATGTTTCTGGAATCAAAAAAATATATTTAATTATATTACCTACAGTACATTCATATTTAAATTTATAAAATTATTAAATGTTCTTTATAATAAATTAGGATATCTATAAATGTATACTTACAAATAATTTTGATAACAAATATTCAACGTATAATACGTGCACTTTTTCCAAATGTAGACTGGAAATTAATGGAAGTTGCTTGAAACAATTCAATCGTGTTTAAAATTGAACCCTAAAGGGGCCTGTGTACTTGTTTACTTGCTGCTCCGCCACGAAAATTCCGGGAATTGAAAGTAAAAGGTATAAACAACATAATATACATGGCGTTCCATTTCAAACATCAATATACCGGATGGTCATATATTAATATCCGCATACCCCACGTTACGTCCGTGAAATTGTAATTCATCATCAAGAATACGGAAAAATCCCTATAAATCAAAGATGGCCGCCAAAAATAACTAGATTTCGCCAAAATTCAAATATTCTCGCTATAAAATCAAAGATAGTAATCGTTAAAATCCAATATGGCCGCCAAAATTCAAATATTTCCGCCAAAATACGGAGAAATTCTCTAGCTTCCGCGCAAAAAGTCCCCAGATTTCCCCTTAGAATTCTAAGATCGCCGCCGCGTTAAATCCGCTATTTTGATTCAACCCGCCATTTATTTTTCCGCACTCTGTATATTTATTTTGACGCACTATGTATATCAATTTTAACGTACCCTGTGTAGATGTTTTGCTGCAGGTCGGTCATTTAAAACTCATTGGAATGCAGAAGCTCATTAAAAAAATAATTAAAAAGCTATTAAATGCAATTATCGGAGCAGGAATATTGTCACAGAACTCTCTACCTCTATCTACTATTATTCTGTCAACAAACATTTTCTTCCAATTCACGCAGGAGAAAAAGATTATGACAAAAATAACGATTAGGTTAAAATAAATCCTAATTTATAATAAGTTCCATTAAAGGAATTAAAAGAGATTCAAACAATTATTTCAAAATTTACGTTTTAAATTGGAAGCGTGAATAATTTATGTCAATGTAATTCTACGCTCGGATGCACCTCATCTCGCAGCTTAATTGTTGATATGTATAATTCGTTAACAATTTGTAAAGTTACTGATTAAGTATGATAACAAATATAAATCGGCAATCAAGTAAAGGTTTTGTAGGCCAGGTAGATAAAAGAAATTAAGAATTATTAAGTGTGGAAAATCGATGATGAAGCGGTCAATGAATTTAAAGTTCATCCTCAAATACGCAGTGAAGCCCGAAATGAGCTACGATAAGTTGGGCTTGAGAATCCTTTCATGTGGTAACTAGAACAAGGCAATTGCTTCACTTTTGAAAATACTTTAAGTATGTAATTACTCTAAATGAAAATTACTTAATTTTTAAAATTGATCATTTTCGGGTCATTGTGCAATATTCCATCTTGTTTTTAATTGAGCTGGAAATAAATTGAACCGCTTTGTGTTGCCTCGTGCAGTCATCGCCCCCCCCCCCACCTCTGTGGATGTCACTTATTTTAAAATCACCATTCCCTTTCACTTTAGTCGCGAAAGTTTGACAATGATAATCTGATATTTCCTCTTTACATTCGGAGATAATGAGTCGCCTTCATTACAATCAGGTACTGCCAGAACATTCGAGTCTTGCTTATTAAAACTATGCCTCTTGCATTATAGCGTATCGATGACATGGACAAATTATTTAAACAAGGAAATCATTTATGCATTACGTTATAATAATTCTTATACCTTTAAAGAATTAGGATAAATGATAACAAAATAATCACGTATGACATAGAGTACATTTTTTTCTTATTACTTCTTTTCACAGGAAAATTGCAGGTCGTAAATTAATTCGGTATTCATAAATTTGTAAATCAACGTTAATATCAGTTGTTCTATTGTTTAAACTACGTTTTATTTTAAAATTGAAACTTAAAAGGCAAGTTACAAAGCTGCCAATCTTCGAAATAACAGACGAAATTGGTATATACAGGATGCTACATAGTTAATCAGTCAGCGTTCATATTGATCAAACTCTATGTCATTTCACAACATTTATGGTTTAATTTCAGGAAGGAACGTGGACCAGAACGAGATATAAGACCTGTTTATCGAGCTATAGCCGGCTCTAATGTGCCAAGTTCTTTTAGGTTGAATAGCATCTATTAATATAACCAGACAGAGTAATTGTTGTCTGTATTTAGCAGCTATATCCCACCTAGTGTGTTAAAGAGTGCAAGGTTCTATACAATTTTTAGTCTTCAATTGAGTCTTACATCGTATTTTGTTACATAATTTTACGCAGATGTATGAATTAAGTGTTTTTCAATATATCTATTTTCATATATAGCACTTTTAAGTAGTAATTAAATGAAGGAGAATGGGTGGGGCGCAACGGGGTACTTAAAATTTTGTGCCCCGTTCTGCTTCATAACTTTTTTAAGAGGACTGTAACAATTGTTTCAAATTGTTGAGTTTTCCAATTATTTTTGTAAGCTATTTCGGTCTACACCGATTACCTTCTATTCATTTACTAGTATCTAGAAGTGTTGCTTTGATTCTATCCAAAAATTCAATAAAACACCCTGTTAGTTCAGTTTAGGTAGAATCAGCTAATAGCTCAACAAAGCAGAAAAGCAGAAGTCTCTCATCAAAGTGTCAGAAGCAAAAGTTGTTCTTGTTTCTCACTATCCTAGCTGTCGATCTCAACGCTAAGAATCCATCATTGAATAGTCGGCGAACTAATCGAAACGGAAGAATACTCCATGACTTTTCTGAAACTAATCGAAGTTTCATCGTTGATGGACCACTTTACCTACACCTTCATCTCAACTCTAGGCTCCCGAAACGTCCTGGACATGGTTATTCTAAAAGATGTCCCTTTCCATCACGAACTTAACTACCAACCAGGACCTTGACTTCGACCATAATTCCGTCTTACATTTCCTAGGCGAGGAAGCCAATCCCCCCCTAGATGGTGCGAAGCGTCTCATGGACCGCCTTCTCCTCTCATCTACAGCAAAATCGCGGTCGTATCGAGAAGATACGTATCGAGAATGTGCTGGAGGATTCGGTCGTCCGCCTCACTTCTAGTATCTAGAATTCTATCCTACTTGCGGCGAACGTGAGGAGGAGGCTGAGTGAGCGAGTTCTCCCAGAGTATCTGAGGGAACTCTACTTTGACCCTGCGGATCGAGTGCTCAAGAATCGTCTTGCACCACAAGTGAAGTGGTGTTTAAAGGAGCACTATAACCGTACCTGGGAGGAGAAGCTCCAGTGGCTAGAAACGGAGGATATTTCCTTATGGAGAATGGCCAAAGTCCTAAGGAATCGTAGTACGCCTGTGCCGCCGATTCACGGCGAGCACGGTCTAATCTACGATCACGCGGACAAGGCGGAAGCATTCGAAGGCAGGCCAGAGCTGCAATGTTCTCTGAACTTCCTTCACGCCGATCTTGACTTTGTCGAGTGCATCGAAAAGTTAGTCAGATGCCGTATCACCGCTAAAAACGACGAAGAGTACGTCATAAACCCTACCTACATCCTACCCGCTTCCCCGGACGAGATACGCGATTGCATAAAGCTATGCAAGCCGTGGAAGGCGTCTGGTCCTGACAACATTCCAAACTCCGCCCTTAAGGCTTTTCCGCCCAAGGGAATCGCCGCAGTAGTAAACATCGTGAACGCGATGTTGAGACTTCGACGATTTCCTTCATCCTGGAAATCCGCTGACGTCATCGTCCTTCCCAAACCTGGAAAAGACAAAACGTTTCTGCAGAATTACTAACCCATCAGCCTTCTCTCTTGTCTGTGAAAGCCGATAGAGCGAATAACTCTGAACCGCCTGAAAGATGCGACTGAAAACGAAAAGATCATTCCCAACGAACAATTCGGCTTCAGACCGGGCCACAGCACCACTCGTCATGTGCTCCGGCTTGCTGAAGAAATCACCGAAGGTTTCGCCTTCAATGATGTGATTGCAGCAGTCTTTATGGACGTCTCCAAGGCGTTCGACAACGTTTGGCATCAGGGATTGCTATACAAGATGCTGAAAGCAAACCTTCCCCGGAAGCTCGTTCAGCTGATTGCGTCCTATCTTAAGGATAGGTTGTTTAAAATCAAGCTGGATGGACGTAGCTCACGACTGAGGAACGTAGAAGTGGGGGTTCCGCCAGGTTCCCTCCTCTCGCCGTTGCTTTGCACCATCTTCTGCAGTGGCCTGCCCAGACAGTCAAACACGACGCTCGCGCTTTACGCTGACGACACCGGCGTCTTATCCCGATCTCGAGATCTAAACCTAGTCCTCCGCAATAAATCGAAATGTTTGACATTTAGATTCCTTGGGAGAACGACGTTCGATACCTGGGTGTCGTACTTGTCTCCTCGTTAACGTGGAGACACCACATTGACTATTGAACTTCACGTGCAAAAGTTGGTGTGGCAGCTTGTACGGTTTGTTGAACCGCCGAAGTAGGCTTTCCTTGGAAAACAAGGTTAGACACTACAAGACGATCATCCGACCGACAATTGTCTACGCGGTATCCGTCTGGGGAACTGCAAGTCATCCAAAACAAGTGCTTGCGCATGGCTACAGACGTTCCGTGGTTTATGCGAAATTCGCAAATCCACGAAGATCTGAGCATTCCCACAATCCAACAGTTCATCCACGAGCAGGCCACTTATAGGTATTCTTTGTTTCAGTACAGCTCCAATCCCCTCATATATGGGTTGGAAGCTTACCAGGAAGACGCCTGATATCGTCCAGGGTGGACCAAGGCGATTCTAAACCACCGCAAGTAGGAGCAGTCACAGGAAAGTGCGACTTCGTTCACTTAAAAAAGTAGGCGGAGTCATACGATAACTGTGGCTACAAATACTTAAGCACCAGGTCATGAATCGCTCAGGAGGTAGGTGTAAAGGAGTTTGATTACCTTGGTACACCGCTTGCCAAGAGATTCATCGTTTGGATGCTTAATTCACCTTCCTCTTTATACACGCTCTGGAAAGCCTTATATTCTTCATCATTTCCAAAAACGCCTCCTAAAATTATTTGTCCAGTTCCAAAGATTTGGAATGAATCCCAAAAGGACGAAATAAGATAGCTATTCTAACATCATCGCTTTATAAGTTGCAGCTGAAAGAAGAAACCAATAAAAGAAATATAGCTGAGGATGAACAGAAAAATGTTAAATGAAAAACAGAAGTTTCGTAAAAGTTGGTTAAGCATAGTGGTTCAGAAGGTTCTGTAGAAGAAAATATAGTGTATCTGTATTGCGGCGATATATATTCGAATTCCATTGAAGGTTCGCTATCACGTCTCAAGTGCAAACGATGGGCACATAATAGTTGCGCTGGAATGGATACCGAAGACGAACCGCCATTAATATTTGCGACTAATGTGAAATACCTACTTAGATCAGGTGATATTATTATTTATACCAACTATTCCTTTTTCTAGTTACCTACTTTTTGTTACCGTTTTTTAAATCAAACTTTAGTTTTTTTACATAACTTTTTAATCGTTTTCCAAAGTATCACGTTCTGCTCTGGGGCAAACGTGACTGAAAGATTTTCTATTTTCATTAATTTTATACGAATGTAATTTTTGAAACTAGACTGTTCAATATATATTTTAATCTAAATTCACATTTTTATTATTTTATTTATATGTAAAAAATTGCTCTGAAGGAAAGAGTACCCCGTTCCGCCTCGAGTTCTCCTAATTATCCTGTTTATAATACGAAGCGCACTATTTATATTGTGAGCCTAATAATAAAGAAACAGTAATTTATCATTGAAAATTGATTTATTGTTTTTCAAAATATTCTCGCTTATGATCTATACACTTTTGCATCCTTTCGAACAAATTGTCAAAACATTTTTGCCATTCTGTTTGAGACATTGCTAAAACATGGTTTTTGAACGCATCAGCGGTCACTTCTATCGACGGAAATCGTTGTCCACGCAGTTTATTTGTGATGTTCGGGAACAAAAAGAAGTCATTGGGTGCCAAGGCAAGAGTGTATGGCGGATGACCTATTAATTTGATTTTTTGAGTGTTCAAATAATCGGTTGTTGGATGAGATGCGTGAGAGATCGTATTGTCGTGATACAGAATTATTCTACGGCGCTTATTCGTTTTCCTTGTTTCCCTGAAGACTTCCGGCTAACAAATGTCGGTTAACCATTCAAAAGTGACCATTTTACGTTCCTGTAAAGGCACTATTGCTACGTGACCAGTTTTTCCTAAAAAAAAGGTGACCATTTGTTTCGAAGTGCTTCGAGCACCAACAACTTTTGGTGGGTTTAGTTCATCTTGAAACACCCATACGGTCGACTGCTGTTTACTTTCCGGCTCATATGCATATATCCATGATTTGTCACCTGTTGCAGTATTGTATTTCGTAAACATTTGCTTGCACCAGTTGATACGGGCATCTTTTTAAGATCTTTTCAAATTATGTGGCATTCAACGAGAACAAACTTTTTCACGGTTAAATGTTCATACAATATTTTATATATGCTGGTCGTACTAATTTATAAGGTTGCCTCAATCTCACAGTATGTCACATCACGATCTTGCATTATCATATTTTGTATCAGTATTTTATGGCACAACTGATTTTGAATGATCTTCATGATTTTCGTCGGTGAGCGAACGGTGGTCACACTTAAACTCATTATACCGGCATTTCACAGTATCAAAGGATGGGGCTCCATCGCCAAGAGTAGAAGTAAGTTGATCCATGCACTCTTATCTAGATAATCCACGTCGAAAGTCGTAATAAATCATCGCACGATAATTTTCACGAGTTAATTCCATTTTTACGCTGAGGCACAATCTTTAAGTCACTACAAACGCCAATATCACGCTCAAATGTCAAAATGTTCTGAATAAGGCTTTGTTCAAAATTATCAAACTTTCCATTGCAAATGTTAGATGGCGGTTTAAACACGCAGTGTTGCCAAGGATCACAATATAATTAGTGTCCCTCGTATGTTAAAAAAGCAGCCGAGTTTTTTAACGAAGTATGTATTGCAGTTAGTGACAAAATCTCGTGACAGTGCTCTTTGGTGAATATAATACCAAATGCTAAGAACACGGTAAGATACAAGGCGATTGGCGATTCTACTTTGAGTACGAAGAAATTGGATACTGTAAATGATATTAATTGAAATAGTACTCAGAAAATTCTAAAAATAGTTGCTGACCGCCGTTTGTGATTTTGCAAAGTTATAAGTAAACGATCGATTAATAATCCCAATTTCCACTTTGGCGCCTGTTTTTCTGACAAATGCTGTGATTTCGTAAGTGGTTCAGTCAATCACCGTAATTTTCACTATTGCCGACGTCGACTAGTGCAGTGCTTGCATGTTTGCCTCTACACCAAAGGGACGCGGATTCCGCATCCCGATTCCTCAACGACAAAGACAAACAAAACAAACAAACAATTGTCACTATTCATTAGAATATAATCCCAAGATATTTTACAAACTATTAGTTCAATACCCAGAGGAATTAAATGTTTACGTATAAATTTTAGACTACCTCGTACATTCTTCTTCCCACATAGAATTGACGTTCACAACTTTTTATTTCCATATAAAGGCCCAAACTAGGCTCATAAGTGTATATCGGAGCAACAACTTCTATGTCGAAGTGTTGCATGTATGAATACAAAACGACTAGGTTACATCGCTTTCCAATGAAATTAGCAAGCCGAAACCGATCAAGATTGAATTTTTTAAGTAAGAAAATCATTGCGTTAAACAAATTATTAAATTATCATTTGAGAAAAGTTCAACAGTTGTAGTTATAGATACGATCATCGCATTTTCATAATAAGTTTACCTTGGGGCAGATCTTTCACTACCTTTATCTGCTTTTTAAATACTTTGGAAATTATTGGACTAACAATGGCTACCATATAAAATAATTGCAGGACAAATTCATAAGGTGGAAAAATTGTTATCGAAGAAACAAATTTAACTTTATGCAGTACTTGTACATGTTATTGTAAAAAAATTTTGAAGCCTTGTTGTATGAATTTACTTTTTATTTTGTCAATGCAGGCATGGGCAGAAAACTAAATAATCTATAACATAGTAAACTGTTTGACAATTTAAATTACACGTTTTTAATATCAAGCATAAAAATTGACGCAAATGAATCACACCGTATAAATATTTACTACTTTACATATGACAAATTAACATTTGTGAAGAAGCGAACATTAATTAACGAAATTCATAAAAACAACCAAAATATTGAAGTTTACTGCAAAATAAAGCATTTGGAACAATTAATGCTATTTTTTTATGTTCTTAACGATACAAATTAAACCGTTTTTAATTAATATTGAATAGGTCCCCCACGTACTCTTTGAATAGCCAAAAAAACTCCTGGATATACTTCTTATTGATACATTTATTAATTTCGCATGAATCCGTTCTCATTCGTTGCGTAATGCATTTTCCAGTTCGTCTAGTGTTTGGGTGATTCAAGCGACCAGATAGCTGAGATTGCAAACGATTCCAGACAAGTTTTATGGGATTGCAATCTACTAATACGATGTCTCTGTAAAAGGTTGTTGATAACTCTAGCTCTATGAGGCGGAGCATTATCATCTATAAAACGAAATCTTTACCAAAGTTTTAAGCAAATGTTACCACAATGGGTTGAAGACAGCTTTGAATGTATCTTGTAGCATTAATTGTTTCTTTCTTTAGGCAGGTAAATTGAGTGCGACCATTTAAAGTGATTCCACTCCACACAACTATACCTCGACCTTCAACCAATTCTTGTGGTATCATGTATCGTTAAAGATAGCACTCACCTGTCTTTCTCCTGACTAGAACTCGTCCGTCTGGATGGTGTAGATTAAATTTTGACTAATTTTTGCAATGTCCAGCTTAGGTGTACTTCCACCAAGTTCTACGGACAACATGGAGCCTTGCTTTAGTGAGAGGTGTTTAGCACGTCTTCAAGCCCTTAAACCATACTAATGGAGCCTTTGTGTCATAGTTCATGCAGAAATTACCAGTCATGTAATAGCTTGCAATGCTTTATTAATCCTTGTAGGGTTATACATCGAATTTTCCCTAGTAGTTCATCCCACATATTGCGTTTGTGCTGACGGCATCCACCACAGCGTCCCTGAATCTCTGTGGCACCCTATCACATTGGGCGAAACGTTGAAAAATCGTAACATTCCTTCGCGAAGACCGTGGTTTACCATCTGTCGCACAGTATTTAAAATATTTTTACATAGACCACGTTGAATCTTTATTTAGGGTTTATTTATAACAAAACGTCCTTTAAATGCAACATGTCGCGTCTTACGTTGTTTTAATTAATCAATGTTCTATCGATACAATCATAAATTGTTTTGAATCAAGAATCAAACTTTTGACGTAAGGTTACTTAATTCCTTTTTTCAAGTACAAGGTTACTAAAAGATTTATATTATTACAAAAACCTACTCAAAAATTTGAAAAACTTTAAAATTGAAATTCTACTGAAAATATTAGTGTTTCATTGTAATTGTCGAGCAGGTATATAAAAGCAACAATTTTTTTCGCTAGACGTTATTATTGTTTTCTCTGCGAAACCTGCTGTTTACCTGCAGCGACATGCATTTCTTTTGTCAACTGTAACACGCCTGTGAGTGGCAATCGCTAAGCAAACACAGAAATTAGGTTCAATCCGTACTCACAATCCCAAATCGTCTCGACAAACACTAATTTATTGTTTCTGTTGAAAGAAGCATATTCAGAATGAAATAGCTAGAATTGGAAATACATGTTGCATCAGGGGACCTAACGTTTTTGTAATGACTGCTACTTTGACCAGGAGAGACATTTTTATCTTTGGTTAAATAAACGAAATTTTCGAGTTTGACCAAGTAGCAATCAGCGTCTCCATCATCGTGAACGTATTACCGTATAGTGTCAAAAACACCGAGTTATGATTAATGTGCCACTTAATCTTAGTAAATTTGCGCAGATGTTGTACTAAATTGAGGCAAGTTTAATTTCAACAAGATGTGATAAATGTTTTAAGTATTATCCGAGTGTGTGATCAACTCTTTAGCCTAGTCTTTTGGAGGATAATTATTTTCCACGGGAAAAAGTTCCTATCAAGATATCATGAATTAAAGTAAGCAGTTAAGCGTTATACAATAATTCATTGATATGCTGGAAAAATATGTATCCAACAATGGTCTTCACTGGGACCATGTAATTTTTAAACCTAAACCCTAAATTCTACTTCTTCCTCATATATTTTTTGACTACAGTAAAGCTTTGTATTTTCATTTCAAGACTTCCTGCCGTACTTGATTCAGTAAATATTAGCAGATTTAGTACACTAGTTGTTTTTCGAGTATATTATTTTGTAAACAGGCTGACAAAGCTATAAATAAAATTTAATGGATCGTTAATCGGTTTAATTAACTATTTTATTAGAACATGGTTAGCAACATTCCCAATATCATAAAATGTGTTGTTAATTTTAATTCGTGTTTATGGATGAGGTATTTTCAGAGAATTAAATACAACCTGTTTATCAACCATGATTAAACTTTGCGAGTAGATAGAGACATAAAAAATAAATCTAATTTCTAATCTTCATTTTTTTCTGTAGCCCAGTAGTTTTGGAGAAAATCAAGGAATATATAAGATACAGTGATGCACTTTCATAATCAAAACAAGAATATAGTCCAATTACGTTATCAAAAAAAATATTGTTTTCTTTTAGACCGTTATCCTAGATTACGTTATCGTAGGCTATGTAAGGTTCAACAAATTTTTATTAAATAAACCTCAGTTTTCAATGAATAAAATAATTACAGTTTTATTGAGTTTGTAACATTTTTTGTTAATTTTATTATTATATTGTAGACGGTGAGTTAATTTAAATAAATTTGTAATTAGGTGACGCGATGTTGTGACTTACAATTCATAGTAAATCATCGCAACACAATGTTTATAAAGCATATTCAACTTTATTTTCATTAAATAAACAGATATCGCGAATTTTAGGGTCAATATTCACACTTGAGAAAAAAATGAAATCAAAAAAATCTGAAAAATGTTTTCCTTCCGATGTAATATTGTGGAAGGTTTTGTTTTTAATTTGATACAAAATTTTTCGGCTAGTTTTTGAAAACATGTAAAAAACTGCGTATTTTGTGTTCTTCGTGAATCATGTCTGACAGATTTTTATGAAACCTAAAGTTAAAAATACAAGTTTTTAGAAAAAACTTGAACTTGAATTTCACAAAAACATGTCGAGAATAATTTACGAACAACATGTTTTCAAACACTAAAGGGCAAATTAACAGGAAAACCATTTAATTATGTTATACAATGTTTCCGATTATTTTGAACTAGCGATTTTTGTTTTCTTTGGCGTGTGAATATCAACCTTAAAATCAATAATGAGCACCCTGAACTAGTACGTTTAAAATTTAGTATAATAAATTGTGAATAATTATAACAACGAAAAATCTACTTTTGATAATATTTTGAATTTTATTTATACAAATTCACTTTTTCCAAAACTTAAAACAGCACCAGTTGTGCTCATTATTGTAGTAAACCTAGACTAGCAGTGATGTTGCCAAAAGTGGGTTTTCCCTGTTATTTTATCAAGTACGCGATATTCAAATGTATACAGGCTACGTGCTTTTTTTTCGAAAGTTTCGCTTTATTGTGCTACAAAATGTTGGGATTTATTTAATTTTGCCCTAGGTACGTGCTTCCTAAGTTAGATTGAATAGCTGTTAAACACACTGTATAATACCTGTTTGCAAGTGAACTTGGTGAAATTTAAAATTCTCGTTAATATTTTTAAGAAGCTTTGTTATAAAATTAACAGTACAAACGTGAAATATTGTTATTGCTACTCTATATTTTGTCGTTCGAAAATGAATTTAAAATAATATATATTTTATATTCCAATAGAGGCTATTTTGCTTTGAAATGAATAAAATAATTTTTATTTTAATAAGAAAAAGCAGCTGCTTACCGTTTTTGTCTTTTTCAAAACTGAAGGCGATTCAAAATGGCCGTCAGTGTTCAGATATGCATTATGATTAACGATTGTGTCGTCGTTGTTGTTAACGTTCTTAATAATTTTACTAATTTTCTCAGTGTTCTTTTTAATGCGCTTATCAGGAATATTTAGATGTGCGGATGTAGAAATTATGACAGATTGTTGTCTAACAGGAGGTGGTTTGGGTTTACTAGGACTAACAATAACACTGGTAGTTGCTTTTAGTTTTCCGCTATCGGCATCGGGTGCTAGAGAAATACAGTTCGTCAATTTGGATGTGCCGTCTATCGGTCGGTTATCAGATTCAGGAGACAAGGGTAATATAATAATGTCATCGTGAGAGGAAAATCCTGGAATAGGAATTCTATCCTGCTGTTCAGAGTTAGTAGAAAAGCTTTTAAGAGCCAAGGGATCTTGTTGAGAATTATCGTCAGGACAAACCTGTATAGTGTGATTTTCTGTATCTGATGAGCATTCGGATATTGGAGGTGTCGGAGCTTGAGGAATTTGTACTACATATACTACAGGGGGTTGATAGTTCGGTATTGTGACGGGTAGTGGCGAAGAGTTTCGGTAACAAGCAATTTGTTCTGGGGAAAGAGGGCGATAACATCGAGTCGGAGATGAAGGTGTTTCTCCATGGGGGATGCTTTGATGTATTGTAACTACGCTTGGAGGAGGTAGTGGTGGTAGGCTTTGAGACAACGACAACAAATCATGCGCGGCTTCTGTTTCTTCAGCACTTCGTATCCTAAAAATTGGAATTCCTCCATCTCGTTGTGTTATAATATCTTCTGTCCTTGGTGGCGAGGAGGATCTCTCTACGGATCCATTCGGAATGAATTCTTGTTGGTAACCTGAAAACTAACTTAATTACAATCTGTCATCTGTCAATCAACAAGGTGGCTTTGCTTAATTTTAATTACATTATCGCGACATCCCGTAAATTATTTGACAAATTAATTTACCGTACGTGTGGTTGTTACTTATATAAATGCGATTTTAATATAAAACTTAGTTCAAATATAGAATAAAATAAAATTATTACTAATATTTTTAAAGCAAAAGCATTTCTTTGTAAATAAATCAATGAGTCGTAATTATTTTAGTTGCCTTAAGAGAACTAACAAAGGCGATGGAATAAGAACTGCGGAAGCACGAAACTGGAGTCTATACTGAACGGTTGGCATTTGCCTCGCTCGATTAAAGGCAGGGCAAAATTTCCGTTCAATTTAGTTTCTTGTTGCGTCTCTGAATAGCCTTACCGCGGCTTCAATTTCGACACCAAGTTTCCAAGTTGCAAGAACTCTCTCGTGGGAGGTGTTGAATCTAACACGGAACGCTATCGATTACCGATTTCTTTTAGTCTGTTAGCGAGTTTTCTAAAGCCAACAACTCATTCTGATTCAATTCACGTTATTAGTTTATATATTTGAAGATGCTTGGCCATTTTAAATTGAGAGAAACCATAACTAGGCCACCTCACGACTTCGTTAACAACACGAATTAATTTTATTACAAATTTGTGAGGTAATCCAGGAATATTGCGGTATAATTGGAATATGACGTATTATTACCTACTCTAGCAATTTGGTAGTAAAATTCAGTTAATAATAGAGTTATTATAAAATCGATTGTAATGAGAAACGCCCATTTAAAATTTCCAAATTAAATACACATTTGTTGAAGTATTAATCATTCTTAAATTTAAAGTATGTTTGTTTTATTTTGTTAAACTTGTCAATCATTTTAGTTTACTTCTATTAATATTTAAGATCTTTTAATTTCAATACATAATTTGTATGAACTCTGCTTTCATTCAATGCACTGAATAAACGAAAATTAAAATAATTTATTTCATTTAATGGAATACGATGGTTATAATTCCTTTTTCATCTCGAGCTAAAATGATATTGTAACTAACAAAATGGTTTAAGAGTTTAAAATTTTCTTACTCCATAACACCGTTAAAATACGTTGTAGTCATTTGAACGTAAAAAACAGCACAATTTCCTTTTAATTATTTAATTTCAAGAAACTTTGGGTGCGTTCCGAATTTAACTATGTTTGCTCTCAGTGCTCCATTTCGATAATTTCAATTATTTGGTACAATGAAAGCTATAGCAGCAGAGCACCGAGAGCGCTTGGAACTGAATTTCCGAATGTATTTATTATTCAAAGTTCAAAACCATTTGTTCCTTTCTATATGGAAAAGGCTTTATAGGGGTGTTGCATGAGGTATTGTCGATACGAAACAAGCATTATCCGGAGAACTTATTTTAGGCACAAAATGTCCTAAGAACGTGGATCTATTCGCAACGATTGCCTTTCACACAATGAACGTAGATGCCATGGTATTTTAATAATATCAAATATATTCTAAGTTACTTCAAATGTTTATGGCAAAAATGCCAATTTTTAACTTATGAGTATTCCGATATATTGATTTTGTGATGGAAATGCAAATGATGTCCCAAACTTTACCTGCTATTTTTGGACGTTTGCAAAAATATTACCAAGAATATTTACTAGAACTGACCGTCCTATGTAGCAAAATTTAGAAAAAGAGGATAGCACGAGAAGAATTTTGGTACGTTTATGTGTTTTGCTATATCCAGTTTATTTAAGATGTTCCCAAATTCTTGCCATGATTTCTGTTTTTGTTTTTTACAAGTAGTTTCACTTCTTTTCTTAATTTTTCGTATCTTTCGTACTCAACTGTGTTTTCAGTTTCTAAGTCTTTCTTTTTCAATTTTTTCTTTTATTTTTGCGCTCCAATAATGTGTTTTCTTTTCATTTGTATTGGTTATTATTGATGTCCTACATATTTCCTTAGCAACTTCCAGTATCTTGTTTCTTAGTTGAGTACATTGGTTAATAATTTCATTTGTTATCGAGCCCTCTTCCAATTTTATCCTCATACGTGGTATTCCTTTCTTGTTGCGTTATATATAGATTTGAAGCTTTTTAATTTTTATGCTACTATTTTAGGGTTTGTTTTTTGTTTTTCTTTTTCTTTTACTATTAGTGTTGTTTTTAGAAGATAGTCTCATTATCAATTTCTGCATGGTTTTATAATTTTACACTTTGGACGCATATTAGGAAATTCTATTGTACTCTTATCTTGTTCACTTATCTACATTTTTGTGCTTGAATTTCGAGTTGCGATGACAAAGCTGTTTTCTATACAGAATCTATAATTATCGCACGATTGTTATTTTTTACAGAACACAAAGTTTTTGCGAAACGATTAATGCTTTGAGATGACATTTTCATAGCAGGAATTATTACAAATGATATTTCAGCATGATAAGTTTCCTCCGCCTTTTAGTCGACTATAAGGCAACATCTCTAAAATACATTTAGTAATAAGTGGACTGACGTTAAGAGCCATATTCTTGGCCATGGGAATACTAGATTTAACAATCTTGGACTATTGTCTTTGGAGTTACTTTAACAGCCAACTTTGGGATCAAAGTTAATACTAGTATCGAACTTTCACATCGCATCTAAGGAAATGCGAAGTAACCATGATGTTTTAAAAGCGACTATTCAATCCAACTTAAATTTTACTGTGATTTATACCAGGGGTGTTCAAATGTAAATTATAATTTAAATATCGTGCCAAAAGAAGGAGGCCGGTACCTCTAAATAGAGTAAGTTGTTGAGTCGAAAATGCAAGGTTTGGTTGACGTTGCAAACATAAATGAAGAGAAGTTCATTCAAATGCCTAACAACGCACAGTTATTAAGTTTTTCACAAAAAAGGAGTAAAACCATTAGAAAAAAACGCTTTGTCGAAAAAATATTTTTGAATGTAAAAGTCTATAAATAGAACAAGACTATAAGAGTGCTTGAAATATTAGTAAATTATAAAATAGGATATTCATTTAATTCCATTACAGTTCACAACTTAGGCGCCAATTGTAATCTTGCAGTAAATTAAAGCTTAAAACCAAGTTCCCTAAGCAATTAAATAGATTATTAAATTTAAAATTTCTTTTTAAATTAAAAAAAAATCTTTTCTATTTTTTACCAAAAAAATTAAAAATTTAAAACAATCTATTTAATTACTTAGGGAATTTGGTTTTAAACTCTAATTTACTACAAGATTTAAAATACGATTTGTTGGAAATGGCTTGTACACCAAATCTATGGAGCTTTTTATTTTAATCAAAAGTAAGGGATAGTTCATTTACGTTTTTATTTGAAACAAATGTGTCCATATAAATATGCTAAAACAATTATCTAATTTTGTATATTGGCTTTTTACAAGTACCATTTGTTACAATGTGTTTAAAGGAATTCATAGTAATGCATCTCCATAGTTATTCAGTTGTATCGACATCAAAAGGAGGATGGATGCTTCCCCTGCACAAAAACCCCCTTTGCAAATAATATTATGCCTGGTTGCAGAACTTGAACGCTTTAACCTATTTCCTCCCTAACGCTTTAAAAATAAAATTTAAAAGGATTCGGAATTAAGATCTCGTCACAAGACGCGGCACCGGTAAAAAGCGAGCATTACCTTCCCATCGCTTATAAATTCCACAAGAACAGGTTACGTAGAAATGTGCGAATTAGCGTACCCCTTGGAATTATGAGATAAACTGTCATGTTCATGTGAATTGGATGTGCACCCAGTTTGGCGATTAATAGGACGAGGGGGCGCCGGCCGAAGGTGTTCCGTAATGTTTTGACAATTACCGCCTTCATGTACCTTCAATTTTCGAGTACTATCTCTGACTAAGTTTCAGGCCGTGGTTGACGGCCAAGTAAGTCAGTAATTTCTTACCTTTCCGTTATCAACTCCCTTTTAAGGAATGGTCCTCACACCGTCAGTATAAAAACTGCACATAATTATTAATATAATAAAAGCAGATCGCTTGAGCTAACAGACATTAAATACTTATTCAAAGCTGTTTCTATCATCATTAGAATATCAGTGTATTGATTACCTGCCAAATTTTTAAAGAATAAACTGAAGACGAAATGTAATTATTTAATACATAAGAGTTTAATAACACCGAACGAATTATCTTATAAATCGATAGATTCACGATTAGATATACAGTTTACTACCCGTTTCGTAAATGCTGTTTTTAATGTATAATATTGAGATTTCATACTATTTCATTACACTGATTTTATTTTACAGTCCGTTTTACTGCAATAATTTAGATTTAAGTTGCTTTTATTTTATTTATAATATATAAGTAAGCTTGCATAGTACTACGAAAAATACAGCGATCACGACCAAGTCTGTGACATATCTGAAAACCGGTAACATCCCCGGAAGTTATCATTATTCCCCTTTTAGATCGAACTATGGTCTTTTTCCTGCAGTTCTATACAGCACATATTTGGAAGACTAATTTACCGATAAATATTGTCATCGATGCTTTGGAAATTATACAAATCCGTTCTATTAGAACCACTTGTAGCAACTCATTTCCTTAGTTAAGAGTAGAAACCATAGGTTCTGATTATTGACTCTATTTAAAATCTGAAGGTGTATAGCACCTTTTTATCGCATCACAAAGTATTTAAAGGTGGCCGAGTCCGAAAATTAACATCGAGCACAGGAGACAACGCTAACAGATCAACTTGTTTGAAATTATCGACGAGTTACGGTAGGAAATATTGCCACTACAGTAAATATGTATCTACAGCGTAGAAAGCAACATCCAAAATCGACTTAAATACCACAAGGTATGCGCACGTCGGATGCCAAAATCAGTAATCGACCAGCACAAATTGACCCGAATTATAAGACATTTATTCTCTATTGACGCGATATAAATTTTGGAGCCAAAAGAGGAGTGGCGAAACTAAAAAAGGCACAGCCTACTGCTTAAACAGGCAAAATAATTTTCTTACAGAATAGCGAAAAATAAATTCGGCGTGCTACGCAAACCTATTTACAGGCCCAATAAAAGTAGCATTCTGAAATAAGGGAAAACGCCAGACTTCTGTTCGCTTCTTATAGGATAATGCGTGTACGTATGTTGTTGTTTATACGATGACTACAATTTAAAAGCGAAAGTTGACATTTTTGCTCAGTCTTCTTTTAGTCCTGATCTAGTTCAATCAGACTTTCAAGTGTTTGGTCCCTTTAAAGTTTCAAGAAGAAAATAGTTTAAATGTAATGAAAAGGTCATTAAAGCTGTTCGATAATGAATGATATTGCAGCCAAAGGGCTTTTGTTCACCTGGAATATAAGAGATATCTGAACGTTGACGTTGGTATGTCATGGAGAACGGAGGCTATTGTAATGTTTTATCATAATCAATCGATTGGGGGAGCTGGAAACAAACCGTCAACAATAATTACAATTTTGAACTAATGATATTGCTTTATTTTAATGAATCCCAACTTGCCTTCCTTAACTAGATCCTAGGGCTCAGTGATCTAATAATTTCATGGATAAATCTTTGAACTCTATTTAATTCTTGCATTATTCAGGTAACGAAGGTGAATTAAAGTTTGGCAGCTGATTATTTAGAATTTCTTTCTATTTCGAGGAAAGTAATGTGATATTGATATGCAGATTTAGTATGTCATAGGGTGTTCGTAAAGAATCGAAAAATAGCACGATTGACAATGATATATTGAACTCATGATTTAAATTTGAACACTTCATATTAACTTATTTTCTAATATTTCTTTTAATTTTATTGTTTATAATTAATTTTGACAACAGTACTTAATTTTGAACTTAAAACGAATTGCGAATGAGGCTCATCTTTATAAAACATTTTGTACTTCGAAAATAATATGCGCAAAAGTAAATTTATGTTCTTCAAAGAACGCATGCGTCGAATTATTGTCAGTTAGGTCCTTCTTCTACAATCGTAGCTAGGTACAGTGAGACGAAGCACGTTAGTAAAGTTAATAGTGATCTGCAGTGAGATTGTGTTGTGTGGGTATCATTCTGGAATTATTTTTTTCGAAGTTTTACGAACGATTTTCGAATGTACCTATTCCAACACGTCAAAACGTGCATACTCTACACAAATTCCAGCGTAATGGTTCGGTGACGAATGAATCTATTCAGGATGACCACAAACGGTGCGAATAGAAGAGAATTATTACACAGTTCCACGAGACTTCGCATAGAATCATTCACAATTGGATAAATGGACTGCAATAAAGTTGCATTTAAGACGTTTAATACGTCGTTTCATACATCGAATAATGAAAAAGCTTAGGTTGAGCGTCTACAGACCTTGTCGTTTAAATACGTTTGAGGATACTGTCATACTGACCCAAATTCGTTACAAGCACTATGCGTCTTCAAGTTGTGGTTACTAAACCTCATTTAATCATGTAAAGGAGCTAAATTTACCAGGAGCTAGAATTAACACTTGTTCAATCATCGGGCTTTACTTATTCAATGGTAATGCTACTAGTAAATCTTACCTGTCCTTATTAGAGTAGCTCAACGAAGCGCTAAAAAATCATTCAAGCTTTAAAGGCACCGACATTGCTTTGCAGAAGATAACTGCCCCACCCAATGCAATAGAGAAGTCCATAATTTTTTAAACGGTCGCTTTCCTGACTATATAGGACGATATTGCCGAATCTAGTGCCCTCCTCATTCACCTAACATGGCGTCATGTAATTTTTATTAACGAGGCTACTTAAAATATGGCGTCTTTCGTTTCCACTCTGCAAACTTGTTCCAGTTGGAGATTATAAATTCAATATTACACGTTATTAATCCGCATAGGTAGGCTGTTTACACCCGCTGTATAGCCTGTATTGATATGGATGGTATCAATTTGAACATCTGTCATAAATTTGTAAGTTAATTTAGTAATAAAAGCCGATTAAATGAATAAATATAAAATCGGTAAATTGATTTTTGCGCATATAATTATAAAAACCCGTGTAGATAAAACAGATACAACCAAAGAGTCCTAGCAACTTGAGGACTTGGCTCTAGAGATTATTATCCGTTCAGAAAATTTAAACCTGATCGCGAGAGATGGTATTTAAGGCATTCAAGCAATCATTGATGCAAGTTTTGCCACCAAGGAAGAAAACTGTTGCAGGTAAGAAGTTGCTGTCTTACCTTTCTCTAACCTTGCACTGGAAATTTATGGACTTTACTAAGTATATCAGAATTTAAGAGCATTAATTTTATTTCAGTTACACTGCATGGAAGTGGGCTACAATAGAGGTAACTAAGAATGCCTTTGGAGAAGGGCAGGTAGAGGTAAGGACAGGTTTGGAAAGATAAAGTTAGAAATGAGTGAAAATATTACCTCAGCATTCAGGAAATAACTTCAAACCTGAGGTAAAGCAGAAGGTTTTAAGGGTTGAATCTACAAACCTCCGCATTGGCCACTACATCACCTTGCTCGGATAACAGGCTTTATAAAAATTTAAAATTTTAGAAAAACATATTGTGCACAATTAAGTCAAGAAGCGAAAGGGAATATTCATAATCATTGTTCATATTTTATGTAAAAATACGTTGATTACTGCAATGTTTGTCAATTAATTCTGACAACCGAATTTGTAGTATTAATATTGTTATGGTTATTATTATTATTATAGTTCTTCGAAATGCAGGTCGAACTAACAGTGATGAGAAATTTAAAAAGGAAACAACAATCACGTCTACAATACTTTTATTGCCATTCTTAATATGTTTTTATAGGGTTATAAAAAGTCTACGTTTTTGTTACAGGGGTTCGGTAGGATGACGCTTCCATTTCCGATCAGATTTCTATGTTATTGTTATAGCCGTCGGTAGCGCAATTATAGCATAGTATAATTATTATTAAGGGTGTTCTAAATTTTTCATTAATATTGTTCTGGTTTTCGAGTTTTCGATAATTATATATACGTAAATCTATTAATTTAGAACAATAATAACAGTAACAAAAGCTCTAAAAATTATCACATAATTAACGACAAAAAAAGCGACATTCGTTTTTAATGAGTATGGGTAAATAATAGTTAAAAATATATTAATTTAACAAAAAGGTAATCGTTTGTAATATAACTGAGGTATTAAAGAGGACAATTTCGTGCTAAAATATCAACCTGCAGAGCGTTAGACAGCTAACAAACCGGTCAAGGAAGTTGCAAGCTTTAAGATAAATAGAGCGTTCAGCTATAGTTTCCGTATCATTTATTTCTGTTATCATTAGAAATAGAACTTTCTAAGGACGTAACTTCCAAAACATTACCTATAAATATCTCAATTGACTGAAAAATGTAATAACCATAAAATCTGTGTTCATAATCAGGATAATGGTAGTAGCTACCATAAAAATAGAAAAGCCTATTTTAAAAATTAGCTTTAGCTCGTTTATCTAAAGTGTATTTACCTTGTGTAAAATTTCCTGTATTTATTATCTTATAGAAAAATATAATTGAAGTTTGAAAAGTGTGCGATCATGTAAAGTTCTACCTGATAATTTATAAACTAGAATAGATGAAAATAAACTTGTATAAATATGAGTACTTAATGTATTTACTTACGTATCTAGGGATTCATTTACAACATTCTTTCCATGTGCTTGTATAAGGAGGTACAGTAAGATTACAGTCCCTGAAAGCACTGTTTATAGGACTGAAACCGTGGATGGAGGCTCAAAAACTATCCGAGTCGTGTAACTTGAAATCGAAGACATATTAGGAAAAATAACCTTTCCAGCCAATGGAGTCAAGAGAGCCACGGGAATTTCCACATTTCAAAGCCTCGGCCGCAAAACAAACAAGCAATAACATTCCCGAGGTGGTAAACTCAACATTCTGCGTACGAAAACCACGAAACGCTGGTAAGTAAACAGAAATACTCGATTGTGATAAAAGTTGCTAAATTTATTTTTAGAAAAAACTTGAAAATTGTTGGTATAACAACTGAAAGAATAAAGATTTTCTGAAAACAAACGTGAAAAGGCTATACCCTTTTAAATAATTTTTGGCAAGTTCAGTATCTTATAAAAATATGAGATTGCTTTAGCAGTTATAGCCGCGTCGAAAATTGTTCTGCTTTAAGCTAAAAATGAATATAAATGCATCGGTTCACAATAAACAACAGGCGTCTGATTTTAAAAAGTGACCCTGAAAAAAAGTTACGATTTGTTTCTTTCCCGTACATAGTAGGTGCACTACTACAGAGAGCAATAGTTTCCAAAAAGTGAAGTTACGAATGAGCAAATCGTTTGCTGCATTTGATCACAAAGTAACTCTATAAAGTTAGAATGCTGCTAGAAACATGAGCTAAAGCAAACTGCTTTGGCGATGGAACCAGGCGTTTTTGTTTCATATTCGAAAGGTCAATATTGATGTAATGAGGTCAGCTAATAAGTAAACCAGGTTAACCTACTCAGTGTTTTCTAGTTATTTAAGTTTGTAACGTGAACTCAAAGAATAAATCACGAAAGTACTGGTATAAATAGATTTTCAGGTTACTATATAAGAAACGCAGGCGAAGTAGAATCAGGAACAATTCTAAACTAAATGATTCTAATAAGTCGGTTAATTATCCAATAAAAGCTATAGTACGTTGCTTAGTAGGTACCGGGAAATAATCCATGTATTAGTGTTGCAGAGACTTTAACAAGCAAATTCATTTTTCACCAAAGACAAAGTAATAGTTTGGACGCCAGTTGGTTGCAAATAGACTAAATACGCATCTACGAACGCTTAGTTTATAAGATAAAACCGTTATATCTGAAAGAAAAAAATACATGATAACAAAATAAATCATAAGACAGACTTTATAACGATAATTGACGATTTATTATAACGACTAATAACGATGTAATATTTAACAAAGAACAAAGTTCGTAATTTTAATACAGTATTATGATAAATTGCAATTGAAATTAAATGAAATGGATTCACCCCGTATTTTCATCAATTGAAACGTTCGGAGCATGCAAAACTAGTTAAAGGTATCTCGACGTGATTCGAACGGAAGTTTTCATATGAGTATTAGATAATTTAAATCAAAATAATGAATACGTCTCGAGTAATCGTAATATTTGATCCAAAATTATCGCACGCGAACGCGCATGTTAAGATTATACAAATCTTGAAAGTAAAAATTGACATTTTAGACAGTAACTGATTTTAAAGAAAAATCTATCGAATCCCACAAAAAGGAAAATACTGTATTTACACAGTTTCACTATTAATCAAGATATCCATCAATTATTCTTGTGCAAGCACACACGCTTTCTTTCTATTAAATTTTAGCTGGTGAATGATATATCTAGTATTACCAAACTTTATAATATAATTATTTGAATACTTTTGGGGGAATTACTTTTATTTTTCTATTACATCTTATTGCTATTCATTCCAGATAATTAGGCATGTATTTTGTTTAAACACGATTAAACGCATAGATATATTATGTTTCTATATTTTTACTTCGAATTTAGACTAAGGTCCAGTATTATAAAGCATAATCAACAAATCAGTAAATAACTAAATTCGTTGTAAAGCTCTATCATTGTATAGTTTTATTAATTTGTATCAATCACAGGGATTAACAAGAAATTCACCCTTTTAACGACGTTGTTATAGTTAGTTAACTATGCTTTATACAAATTGACCGTAATGCCTTAGCCTTTATTAAAACGTTTGACTTCATATCTATTGCTAATATTATAAATTAGCATTTACAATATTCTATGTACTCCCACTGTGTAAGATATTAATTATGCAATGTTTACTTGCTATGAAAGCAACTCATTGCAGAAGTTGTTACGTAACGGTTGTGTAATATAAACGTTTTATGCAATAATTTTTAGGAAATCTTGCATTTCTAAATTTTAGAACTCATAGTTTTTCCCTAAATTTAATTTTTTAACGTTTGATTAAATATAATACATACTTTTTCATAAGCAATTAACTATATTTTCTTTTCGATAATATTAGAATTCAACTAATCTCCGATTTCTCTAGTACTCCAAAATTTTTGTAACTTGGTTACTAAATACCTTATATTGTTATAATGCTATCATTGCAAGGGCATGCAAGGCAGTTTGTGAAATCCCTATTTGCGTTATTCTACAAGACTTTGAGAAGCATTATAATTAGGAAAGATATCTTTACCTGTGTGTTAACGTAATTCATTTTCATTTCCTCGTATATTACTTTCAGAAATTTTACTGGTACCAAATAAAACTATCAATTTTTAATTTTCTTAACCACTTTTTTGTTATTCCTTTTGGTCTAATTTGCTGCGCGCGTATACATTATAAATAATTATTGGATAACAAATAATGGCAGAGCCATCTATTGTTTATATTAGGAGGTATTTTAATAAAAATAAAATAAAGAAAAGATTCCTCCTAAAAATGGCACGAATTTTAAAAATTGATTCGGGACAAGTGAAAAGCCGTGAAACTGCAATATGAACAATTCTAAGGTTTCCCACCAAAATATTTTTATAATCTAACTAAATAGGTTAAAATATAAAAGTTTGCATTTCCAAATAGCGTGGCACAGCACCAGTAGACCAATGGTTTCCCCCTAGTGTGGCTCATCAGTGCTGGGTGGCTGCACACGCTGGTTAAAAATGCAAAACTTCCTTTTAAACACATAAACCTGTGTGGGTGTCGATGACAAATAATGGCAGAACCATCTATTATTTATATTAGGAGGTATTTTAATATAAATAAAATAAAGAAAAGATTCCCCCTAAAAATGCCACGAATTTTAAAAATTAATTCGACACAAGTGAAAGCCATAAAACTGTAATATGAACAATTCTTAGAAATGCAAACTTTTATATTTTTACCTATTTAGTTTTGGCGAGAAGCCTTAGAATTATTCATATTACAGTTTCATGAATTTTCATTTGTGCCGATTAATTTTTAAAATTCGTGCCATTTTTAGGAGGAATCTTTCTTTATTTTATTTAAACTATTGTATACTTTTTGTAATTGTATTATAAATTACGCTAATAGTTCTGCGTATTTTACAATGATCAAAAATTTAGTATTCATTAAAGTATGGTTAGTTTTTCGTTCGTAAAAGACCTCTTTTATTTTTTTTATATTTGTTAGCAGTAATTTTTACTTCCAAATATGAAATAGGTCATTAAATTTTCGTGTATTGTCTCTTTATTGTTTTTTAAAATTGTACAAAGTGTTAACGGTCCTGAAAACCTTTTTCTTGTACTTCTACTAGCCATGACGTTGTGTTTTTCTGATCTAGCTGTTCCCCTTCACGTAGTACACAGTATCTGTATTAGCTTTGCAAGATAGGAATGACATCTCATTAATCCAACATATTTACACATTTTAGCTAAGATTTTAACTAACTCCTACAATTTTGGTACTACGCAAGAAAATTTTATTTCCTTTAAAAGAATTTCAATTGGGGCAGAAAATTTCAAATGAAGTAGGAATATGCGAAGCATCCGTTTTGACAATTTTGAGTGAAGATTCGGGAATGCAGAAAATGTTAGCGAGAATCATGACTCCTGAAGAAAAGTACTTGGCGGAATTAGCTTATGACCAAGACCTTTTCTCCAAAATTGTAACATTCGATGAGACGTGGTTGTACCATCAGGATCCCTCAACAAGATTTAATGCAATGGATGCAAAAAAGCAAACACACAAGCACTTGCAAGAAAACTAACGGCGACACTTTTTTGGGATAATAAGAGCAATCTTCGGATTAAGTATCTGCAGAAAGGAAATACACATACCGCAGATGTAGCTATTGAAGTAACATATGTCAAAAACTAAAATTTTGGTTTATATGATAGTCTTTTTTGCTGCTTGGGTAGATTTCATTTTAATCTCCCTTCGTAATAAAATACTTTACACATATCTTCTGCAATCCATTTTTTGCAGCTTTAGATAGATACCAAACTCTAATTAACAATTATTTTTATTTTAGCAGCGTTTAATACCATTAATAGATTTTACTATATAAATAAATATAGAATTAACAAATAATCGCAAATTCTTTCCGTATGTTTGTGATAATATTATATATAATTTTAGATTATAGGGAAAGCCAGTTGATAATTAATAAAATAATTACGATTGAAAAATTTTTTTGTTTAAAAATTTTTGGTCGTCAAAATAACTACAATACGACGTTTCGCTTAAAGATAAGCTTGATCAGGTACATAAAATTATCCTAAAAATAAATTGGATTAGTAAGTGACTAATTGTTTTTTGCGAAAGTTTTAATTAGGTATATTAAGTGTTAAAGAAATAAATAATTTTTTTTATATTTTAATTTATAATTTATACCTTTTATAAATTATAAGTTCAAATATAAAAAAAATAATTTATTTCTTTAACATTTAATATAATTAAGACTTTCGCAAAAAACAATTAATTTATATAATACCTAAGTTAGTTACTTACTGTAATCCAATTTATTTTTAGGATAATTTTATGTAGCTGATTAAGCTTTTTCTTAAGCGAAACGTTGTATTGCAGTAATTTTGACGACAAAAATTTTTTAAATAAAAAAAATTATCGACTGGCTTTCCCTATAAACTAAAATTATATTTACCATATACAATTTTTTTATACTCGTGCATTCACCTTATTGATTATATCTCGTATTCAAGTAAATTATGTACATCCATAGAATTAAAGATTACTAATTAGTGTTTCTGTTAAATTAAATTTAGGATACTTTTTAAATATTTATTTCACATTTAATTACATAAATGAATACATAATGTCTTTTACTCTATGCATGATAAAACTGCCGCTTTCTTTCTAATATGTAAAGAAGACAGAAGTACAAAAGCTCTGTATATAGCTTTGAAGGGAAAGGAATATATAGCTAAACTATGTGCATTTTTTAATATAGGCCTAGCTATTGTTGGTTCTAGGAGAATTGATTGATGTACGAAGCAATTTGTGGTAGATGCCAAAAATGTTGTATATATTACATGTCAAGTGATCCTACGCATAATATATAATGCGCATATTACAAAGGACACTTGCAGTTTTACAAATTTTAATTATTTTTCAAAATTTACATATGAATGAGTAGTTTATAGAACGTCCGAAGACAATACTCCTATGCTCATTAGTTTATCGAAGTTTTCATAATATTTTTTCATTGTTGATGATTTTTAACATATGCTTTTGTTGCCAACAGCATTAGTTAGCAAAGCACTTTGATAAACTGTAATAATCATTTGTTATAGAAATAGCTCTGAAATGTTCTTATTTTCAATCCCATATATATATAAGCTTTTTCTAAGAATAAAATGTTTTATAAGATGCTTTTGTGAGCACAGCCGTTTCTTTAGGGTTAAAATATATACCACCTAAAGTTTCTTTTATATTTTATTTCTTGAGATTCCATAAATGAAAGAGGCAATTAAAACACATCTAATTCGATTTGTATCTACACATACAATATGTATGTTTCGCTAGGGTTTTGAGGAAATTAAATAATAAGGAATGAGCTTTTACTTGCAAAACATTTTTCTTTTGAATACTCCTAACAATTGTGATAAAGCAATACATAAGATTTAATTCTTTAGTTGCTATTATACCTTGTTTAAATTGGGAAATTTTAAAAAGTTGATGTAAAGTAAAGCATCTAGATTAAAAATTAATTATTTTTTAACCAAAGTACTTTAATTACAAAAAAATTAGTAATAACGAAAATTTACAGGACAATAATGTTTGGGAGTATTAAATTTTTAGCTGGCTAAAAATAAAGAATTCTATCCAGGCTTTTGTAGATAATAATTGGAAAAGTATAAATTTTTCTCGGCAGTATCGTAGCTTCCATTTTTATTGTTGAAGTATTCAATTCTTTTTCCAAATATAGTCTAATGAATTCTTAAATGGTAACCTGCTTTCTCTCTTTAATTCATTAAGAAAACGTTTATATAACTGCACCCTTTATGATTTTATTTTTTTCCTTATTGAAAAAGTAATATTGAATTAGGTTAATGATATTCAAGTGTATTCCGTTTATCAAATTTTTAATTTTAAATACGCCGCCGTTGTCCTCATTTGATATACTTAATTTTATTTTAACTTGTTAAATGTTTAATAATATTACATTTTCCATTAACTACTAGAGTAGGTCTTTTATTTCTAAATAGCCAACTAACGAAGTTATATGTGTAGCAAACTCTATTAAGCTGTGTTGAACAAACTATTAAGAACTGGAAATTCGAAGCCCCGAAAAATAAGTTACACAATCTTTTAATGCGTTATAAGGGTGAAAGCATTGTAGCATAGCAAAAAAAAGCTTGAAACCAAAAGGCTTGGATAGCTGTTTAATTTCAAATTATTTATTTCATCCAGTATTTAAAAAGGAAAGAATATTTAAACGTTTTCCAAAATAAGATTTTCAGCTTCTCCATTTTATAAATACTACCAAAGCACCATTGTTAATTTATAAAATGTATATATTTTTATTACGCTTTAAATTTAAGCATTAAAATAGACTATTGTAGTGTAACATTATATTAGTGCTAGTCTTTACTTCACAGAACCATATTATAACGCTAAGGTAATAAATGCACTTCGAGGTTCTGCAAAGAAGAACAGGTCCAGGAAAACTCGGTAAATGTAAACAATAAAAATACAGCATTTCTTCAATTTTAACTTTCCGAAAATCTTTAATGTCAGACTGGTATATTTTAGTTTCTTCACTTATACCGATAGTTTATTAAATAACACAGCTTTAAGAAAATATGAAGACTGTTTAATAATAAACAGTCATAATGTCTTTATTGTCACTATTTTCGTGGTAAAGTTCTGATTTGTGTTACTAAGTTGTTACGTAATAACGATTATGTTAGATTCAGAATGTCAAGCTATTAAGTTGAGACTTGTTCAGTTGCATCAACATAATAGTGGAATTGACACGTGAAGGTTTGCTGCTTTGAAATTTTGTTCGCGTCTGAAGAAATCATGCGCTGAGGCTTCTTCGGTGATATATAATGTTCAAATGTGGAAGGCAGTCAATATCGAAGAAGACCAACCCTGGAACTCCAACCATAGCTCCAACTAAACAAAAATCAACACGGCTGCTGTGATTGTCTGAGAAGATCGTCGAATCAAACCGCTATAACGATTAGAAATCCTGAATATTTCGCTGGGTCCGTGTCATTCCTGGGCAATGAAAAAACCATACATGAAACGTGTTTGTGCGCGGTGGGTTCTAAGACTATTTACTAGCAAGAAACGTGTGTTCGCGTGCAAGTTTATGTGGAGCTTAAAGCAATGATATAGGAGACCAACGAAGTTTATTTCTGGGGTAATAACTGACGATGAAACGGGTCTTCATCATTTTGACCTTGAGTAAGTAAAAATGCTTAGTATGGACCGCTCTATCATCACCAACATCACCAACGCCAAAGGGAGTCAAGGTGTTGACAACTACTGGGGTAATATCATTCTTTGGGCTAATAACTGGTGATGAAACGGGACTTCACTATTTTGACCCTGAGTAAGTAATAAAGCTTAGCGTGGAAAGCTCTATCGTCGCTAACATCACCAACAC
This sequence comes from Phrixothrix hirtus, assembly GCA_024586415.1. Taxonomy (NCBI): domain Eukaryota; kingdom Metazoa; phylum Arthropoda; class Insecta; order Coleoptera; family Phengodidae; genus Phrixothrix; species Phrixothrix hirtus. The sequence goes on from JAHWXV010142130.1 coordinate 30,546, forward strand.
AAAAGGATCAAAGGTGTTGACTTATTAATATGCATCGCTACTTACAGCTATAGCAGGACAGTATCACAAAAGCGTACGAAAAATCTTGCAGGACCATGTCAGGAACCACATTTTCATGCAACAGAGAGGATGTTACACAAAGATAAGGCTGGACCATACATTGAAAATATCATATGATGTATCTAGTCGAAATAACGCACTCTACAGCACAGACTTTGCGCCTTGTGACACTTTCTTTTGCCTTAAGTGAAGAAGCACATTCATGGAAGAAAAATCGGCGAAAGCTGCAGATGCGACTCTGAATGGAGCTTCCAGCACGTCTTTGAAGAACTGCAATAACACCGAGTTAAGTGCATTAAAATCAAAAGTATTCAATTAGAAAAAATTATACTCATTCATTATTTAAAAATGTCTGTACGTATAATACTTTCATTGGCCTTTATTGTTAATTAAAATCATTTTAAGTATTGTAACAAAACTTTTTAATTGTCTAAAACTCTTTATTTATATTCACTAAATTATGCATTATTTATTTACACGTATTCAACTTAAATGTTTATTTTACAACACACTAATAATAAAGTTTATATTTCTATTTATTTACAGCTACTTACCAAGACAAGATTCTTATCTAAACCAAAATATAAAGTAATTTAAACTGATAGTTGTATTGAAAGGAGGTAAAAACTAAGAATACAGTTAGTCATAACGCTGATGTAATAAATTCTCATGCCATAACTTATTGCTCCGACCTAGAATTTATTTAGATATAAGTTACAGTAATGAGCCATTCATGTTCTGGAATCTTCCACAAAATTATTCTTATTTCTAAGTTTGTTACAGTATGTTAGATGTTTATAAAATATTTTTTGCACTTCTGGTACTAGAATGACACGTTCAGTCACTTGTTTCCATGATTAAAGCGTTATTTTTAACCTCAAAGGATTAAAGTTTTACTTTAGTCCTAGGGGAATTAAAGTACTTTAAGTTCCGCATAAACAAAGTAAATACATAGCAACAACAAATGTTAACCAATTAAAATTATGTATTGCTGAAAGCGTTACTATGGTGTTTCGTAAATAAAATTTAAATCGCATTTGCCATTAAGCATACATTAATAAATCGAATGATCTGTAAATGCCAAAATCATGCAATTTTACTTTTATTGATATTTTTATTTCAAATTATTCGAAAATGTTTCTTCTGATATCCGCAATCTTCCTGGGGCTTGCCTTTACACAAATACTCCGCTGTTTTAAAAGTTTCTGTACTAATCGTAGATCGACTGTGTAGTAGGTGAGGCTTTTCTGAAACATTTTCTAAAATGTCACTGAACGACAGTTACAGAATTCGTTTTAGCTAGCTCTAATACACCTAACGATTTATATGCAGGATTCGCCATTTTTACAATTGAAAATTGTGCGACAACTACAGTAATGAGCAATACTAACTACACAATACTCTAACCAAACTTCTACAGTTTATCATCATTGTAGTGCAAAATTTACTTTAATACACTGTGTGCTTCGGTGCTGTAATGCTTAAATACCTTTGGAATGTAATTAGATTTTTTTTTGCAAGTCACTCCTTTGCTGCTTCGTTGTCTAAAAGAGGGATTCCCGTAGAGATTCTTTAATTTAGATAATACGTAATAGTCACCGGGGACAAAGTTTGGAGAGGGTTGTTCTAAAATTTCAAAACTAGTGTTAGTAACACAGATTTTGTGAACTTGAGCGTTCGATTGCTGGAATAAGGCCCGAGCCTCAACTTTCCTCTCCTTTTTGGATTTCTTCGTAAACTTTTAGTATTAATTTTGCATAATATTTAGATGTTATGGTGTGTGTTCGTGACAAAATCGATAAAATGTACGCTTTCAAGAAGAAATATATAATGTTGCAAAACAATTTAAGGAAATTTACAATAGTAAATTCCTTAATTCAAATTAAGAGAACATTCTCTGACTGGTTTCACCTTTACTGAGGCTCATGAGATAAATGCAGTACTCCGATTACCAGGCAAAAATCCCACCAAGTTAACGTACACGATTTGTAAAAATTTTACTGACAAATATTAAGCAAATTCCATCTGTTGTTATCAAGGTGAATCGTAGGAGGAAATTAACTGCAAAACAGCAACAATTCTAATAAATGGCACAAACTTCTTTAATGTTTACAGTTTAAAAGGAACACTTGTGCAAAGATTAAAAGCCATAAAAGTGTCTTAAAATTAACTTAATTAAAAAAATGTAAAATAGCAAATTATAAATAGACAAAAAGCTGTAAAATTATGTAAGCTTTACACATGTTAATGGCTTCTTATACTAAAATAGCGTTTATGAATAAAACAGGTTAGAAGATATAAAAAGGGCCCCAGAAAATGATAAGAAAGTTATTTTTTATTTCAAAGTGGCAGAATCTATCTTTGGTACAACAGTTTGTGACCGGTTGTGCCGTTGTTGAGGCTCATCAGATAGACTGCCACGTAGCAATTTGAATGAGTGTATTTATTAGAAACGTGACAAAAAATCTTTGACCGTCTAGCTCTAAAGTTATCGGCAGAGTAGGCGTAGGTCTGATGGTCTTTTTGATCTTCCACTACACTCGTCAGAAACAGAACAGAAAGCAGCTATTAAATTAAATTACTTATCGTAGTATCTCAGAAGTGATTAAGTTCAACGGGCGCCACACTTTCATTTAGGTTAAAAGCGATGTAAGGTCTTAAAGAGACCTAAAACTTTATATTAAAGATGTAATCGGAACGATACTAGAACGAAAGCGAGATCTAGCATCTTC
>JAHWXV010142132.1:0-14309 GCA_024586415.1 Phrixothrix hirtus
CTTTTAATATGTATAAAAATAGGAAAAATATTTTTGTCACGACACCGTAGTAGAAAATGTAATGTAGATAATAGATGTGCCTTTTTTAAACGTAGTTTTAACCCAAATATTGTTTTAATTATGAATAATAACTGTGAAAGTTTCCATAAATATTTAAAAGTAAATCAGTTCGGGACTTGAGATTTTGTTCGTTATAGGCGATCGTTCGTTATATTATGGGTTCGCTATAACAGAGTTATATTGTAATAGTACCATCAAATCTCAACAACTTTATTTTTCGACACACTTTTCCCATCGGCGCTCCAACATCTCCTGGAAGAAATTTTCTCCAACTTGTCAAACCATCAATTTACTTCTTTGTTGATCAAACATTTCTTTACTCGAAGATCTTTAAGTTTTGGGCACAGCCGGTAGTCGCTTTGGGCAAAATCTGAAGAATAGGGCGGAGGGTCCACGATTTCAAATCCTGCATCACGAATGGCAGTCATTGCAATCAGAGACTTGTGGAGTGTGACATTCTCTTGATGAAAGAACACTCCTTTCGTCAACTTTTTGCGTCTTTTTTCTTTTAAAGCTTCCTGCAACTTGTGTAAAGTGGAAAGCTTTTGTAATAGCTCCTTTTGGGAGGCAGTCAACCAGAAATACCCCTTGGGCATCCCACAACACTGAAGCCATAAGTTGATCTTCACAGCATGTTCGCCTACACTCGCAGCACCACTTCTTAACTATATCTACATAGATTCCCGTTGAGGTTAACCCCTTTTTTTGCAAACATTGGCATTCATTTCGAGAATGAGCGCACATTTAGGCAAATAGGTTTGGCCGCTGCGACTTGGCTGGTGCAAGTTGTGAGTTGCAAATTCAGGGGCGTCCAAGACACGCATCTTGGTATCTATCAAATATAACTTTAAATTCTACCCTTAATGGGAAGTAAATCAAGGGTGAATCATAGGGAAGAATCCAATTGGTGGACTTTCGAAATCCATAATTATCTGGTACTTTTAAAAACATTTTTTCTGTATGGGAACTGTGCTTGTGTACCATTTTCATAAAACCATTCTTTTTGTTTCAGGAAAGAAAAATGTGTGTCGATAAATCACGTTCATAGGCGTCGCATTATGTTCTACCATTACCAAAAAGGATAGAAAGCGGCACGGTCATTTCGTGATCCCAACGAACTGTTTGGTGAGGGAACAGTTAGCGAAAATCAATGTCGGAAGTGATTTGTTTGTTTCAAATCTGGCGACATAAGCTTGAATGACATTCAGGAAAAGGTCGGCCATTGAATTTTGACGATGAGAGACTATTAGCAGTTATGGACGAGAACGAAAGTTGGTCGAAGACTTCAACGTTGACTATTTCACAATTGTTCGATGCCTTAAACAGCCCGAAAAGGTGTGGAAATTGAACAGATTGATGCGGCACGAACATTTCGATGACAAGGCCGAACGGGCCCAGGTATTTATCGACCTTCTTCCGAGAAATGGACAAACATCGTTTCTGGCTACTCTTCAAAAGCTTGCGTTTCTGTAGGTCAAACACCAAAATGCATCCCAAAAAATAATGTGGTGCGCTAAGAGGGACACGCGCGGAATCCTTCATTGGAAGATTCTCTTTAACTGCTATTTCTACTGCTGGAATTATAACAATCAGCGTCAGGAACGGCGATTCCGTGACAAAAACGGAAAAAGCAATAAAATCTAAACAGCTGCGCCTATTTGGGTCAACCCGATCGCCTTCATGAAGCCATCAATGTCAAAAGACCGCGTAAAGAGAACCAAATGCGCGTCCTCATGTCAAGATGGGATTTGCTTCCTCATCCGCTTTATTCCCCTACAAAGGCTACCACAGACCACTACGTTAAACGTTTGTTCAAAACCTGGCAGGCAGGTACGATCTATGACAATTTGAATCAGTTGGTCGCTGATGTCAAGAAATGGATAGAATCGAAGGACCGCCTCTTCTTTGCTCATTAAATCGACTGTCGGCCAAGCAAATGGGAAGTAGTTCTTGCTTTTCATAATAAAAATTGTTTAAAAATGCCGGATATTTCGGCACCAACACTAGCTTTAAGAGAATGTTTGCAAAATATGTTAATTGAAACTCTGTAACACTGCAGTAATTTAATAAAATTCAAACTCGAAAGATATTTTATCTATTTACGTATCGAAATGAGTTCATTCGAAACACATTTGAGTTTCATAATGGTCTTCTTTCTAACACGGAATATTTTATATTAAAAGGTTGGTAACATTAGTAACTAACCTTATCAAACGTCAAAATCGAATAGAAAATTGACAAAATTTTCATATTCAAATGTCAAAACGTCAATGTCACCAACCATCACTAAAATAGTGCGTCTTTTCCTAAAATTTTCGCAAATAGATAAAATAATATAAAACACTCGTTTATCACACTCGCCTCTACGAGGCTCGTTTTCTAACCTTGAACTCGTGTAATAAAATCATGTCTTATGAAACTTGTTTGTTAATATACTATTGCACAACACCAAGTTATGTGGCTAAACACATTTGCGTTTCTACAAATCGTCGCAATAGCCCCAGTTAAATCCATACAATAATACAAAAACCGACATGTTCTTATGTAACATGCAATTAATTCACGATACAGGTTGCTTCGAAGTACTTTCAAAAACTTATGCATGCATAAAAATAAAGGAAAATTTAGATCGCTTTTATTTGATCAAAATAAAATTATGAAAAATCTGTTAAGTATTGTTTAAGAACGACCAATGTTGGCGTCCTCTGAATTAGTATACAACATTTATTGTTGTTGAATGAAAGTTCAAATGACTTCTACTGCTTTGGAGATCGCCTCAGAGAATGCAAGTTTACAATTCAAGAAACTGTTCGAATGGGAATGAAGCAAATTCTCCTAGGTCTTTCGACCTATAATTCCAAAAATAATTGTAGCTATTTATTAAACGAAAATTTAATCATCGAGAATTAATGGTCTTTAATTTGATATATTATTTTCTCTTACCTATATGAAATAGAGTATACAGAAAGTATTGTTTTCGTCCAAAATTTTCGATGTCAAAATTTTAGTGGAAATACATGTTTTCGGGTCCCTTGAGTCCGAAAATCACGTTTTTAAAAATTAGTCTGTCTGTCTGTGCGTGCGCGTGTGCGTGGGCGTGCGAGTGGGCGTGGGCGTGGGGGTGAGCGAACGCGTGTGCGTATACGCGTACGTGTGCGTATGCGTATGCGTGTGCGTATGCGTGAGCGTGTGTGTGTGTCTGTACTATATTTGTATCCATCCTCTCACACGACTGCAACAATTTCATTAGAATCCAGTAACCGGAAGTGGCACTTTACTCTTGTCATTTTTGGATTTTCTCGAAATTTACTCAAACGATTGTTTTTAAATTTTATATTTACATTTTTTATCTTCTTCATATGAGACGTCAAGAATTTACTTAAAATCTAATCACCGGAAGTGCCACTTTACTCTTGTCATTTTTTGGTTTTTCCAGATTTTCTCAATCGGGCTATAAGGATTTTTTTAAATTCTATATTTAACATTTTTATCTTCTGCACATGAGACGTCAAGAATTTACTTAAAATTTAATGACTGGAAGTGCGACTTTACTTTTGTCATTTTTAGGTTTTTCGAGATTTTTCTCGAAATCCGCTCTACCGATTCTTTTAAATTTTATATTTTCATTTTTTATCTGCTTCATATGGGAAGTCAAGAATTTAGTTAAAATCTAATGACCGGATGTGCCACTTTTGTTATTTGTTAGTTTTTCGTGATTTTTTCGAAATCGGCTTTAACGATTTCTTTTAAATTTTATATTTAATATATTTATCTTCTTCCAATGAGACGCAAGAATTTATTTAAAATTTAATGACCGGAAGTGCGACTTTACTTTTGTGATTTTTTGGTTTTTCGAGATTTTTCCGAAATCGACTCGAACGATTTTTTAAAAATTTTATATTTAACATTTTTATTTTCTTCACATGAGACATCAGCAATTTACCTAAAATCTAATGACCGGAAGTGCCATTTTACTCTTGTCATTTTTTGGTATTTCGAGATTTTTTCGAAATCGGCTCTAAGAATTTTTTAAAATTCTATATTTAACATTTTTATCTTCTTCACATGAGATGTCAAGAATTTACTTAAAATCTAATGACCGCAAGTGCCCCTTTACTCTTGTCATTTTTTGATTTTTCGAGATTTTTTCAAAATCGGTTCGAACCATTTTTTAAAAATTTTGTATTTAACATTTTTATCTTCTTCACATGAGACGTCAACAATTTACTTAAACTTTAATGACCGCAAGTGCGACTTTACTTTTGTCATTTTTAGGTTTTTCGAGATTTTCTCGAAATCCGCTCTACCTATTCTTTTAAATTTTATATTTACATTTTTTATCTTCATACAGGAAGTCAAGAATTTAGTTTAAATTTAATGACCGGATGTGCTACTTTTGTTATTTTTTAGTTTTTCCAAATTTTTTCGAAATCGGCTTTAACGATTTCTTTTAAATTTTATATTAAATATTTTTATCTTCTTCACTTGAGACGCAAGAATTTACTTAAAATTTAATGACCGGAAGTGCAACTTTACTATTTGATTTTTAGGGTTTTCGAGATTTTTTCGAATCGGCTCGAACGATTTTTCAAAAATTTTATATTTAACAGTTTTATCTTTTTCACATGAGACATCAGCAATTTACCTAAAATCTAATGACCGGAAGTGTCATTTTACTCTTGTCATTATTTGGTATTTCGACATTTTTTCGAAATCGACTCAAAGGATTTTTTTTAAATTCTATATTTAACATTTTTATGTTCTACACATGAGATGTCAAGAATTTACTTAAAATCTAATGACCAGAAGTGTCAGGTTACTCTTGTCATTTTTTTGTTTTTCGAGATTTCTTTGAAATCGGCTTTAACGATTTTTTAAAATTTTATATTTAATATTTTTATCTTCTTCACATGAGACGCAAGAATTTACTTAAAATTTAATGACCGAAAGTGCGACTTTACTTTTGTCATTTTTTGGTTTTTCGAGATTTTCTCGAAATCCGCTCTCCCGATTCTTTTAAATTTTATATTTACATTTTTTATCTTCTTCATATGGGAAGTCAAGAATTTAGTTAAAATCTAATGACCGGATGCGCCACTTTTGTCATTTTTTCGTTTTTCGAGATTTTTTCGAAATCGGCTTAAACGATTTTTTTAAAATTTTATATTTAATATTTTTATCTTCTTCCAATGAGACGCAAGAATTTACTTAAAATATAATGACCGAAAGTGCGACTTTACTTTTGTGATTTTTTGGTTTTTCGAGATTTTTTCGAAATCGGCTCGAACGATTTTTAAAAAATTTTATATTTAACATTTTTATTTTCTTCACATGCGACATCAGCAATTTACCTAAAATCTAATGACCGGAAGTGCCATTTTACTCTTGTCATTTTTTGGTTTTTCGAGATTTTTTGAAACTCAACTCCAAGGACTTTTTAAATTCTATATTTAAGTTTTATATCTTTTGCATATGAGATATCAAGGATTTACTTAAAAGTAATGACAGGAAGTGTCACTTTATTCTTGCGATTTTTAAGTTTTTTTGCGATTTTCTCGAAAACTGCTAGAAAATTTTCTTTAAAATCTGCTACGGTTATTATGTGTTTAATGCCCCTTTATGTAAACTTGTCATTTTTTCTAAAAAAATGCAATGAAGCATGTTATCAGAGAAAATTTCCGAAGCTAAGCAGCCTTTTGCCTGTCCATTAACTTGAATAGGTTACCGTTGCAATGATCGTTTCCAAAATAAACGTAGACAATAAACCTAATCATTTGTAGACACTATTGGCGTGCGTAAGAGATAGTCGTGTCTTGTCCGACACCAGATTTTTTTGAAAACAAAATATACACCAATATTTTGATAGTCACTGTCATACTATTTTCTTTATGTTGCACATACTTTTGATTATGTTTTTATATAACCAAACCATAGACATGTATATCGGATTACAGGAGGTATTGAATGGCGTTGTTACATTTTAAAATCATAACCTAGCTCAACAAATCTTATTTCACCTGTCCAGTAACTTGGATGGGTGTTGGTTACAATTATCGTTTCCAAAATAAACGTAAATAATAATTTAATTACTTGTGGACACTATTTGCATATCTATGTGTGTAAGAGAAAGTCGTGTGTTGTATTACACCTGATTTTTTTTTAAAGCAGCGACACTGTTGATATGAGATTCCTCCTTGCGTATGGCTTCTTTTGACCTACTAAGCGTGTTGTTCAACAATAGGTTCTTATGCCTGTGATATGCTTTTACGTCAACTTAGAGGTTTTCCTGATAACATACGTTGAAGCGAGTTATCAGGGAAATTCTCTGGAGTCAAGTAGGGTTTTGCGTGTCCACTAACTTGGATGGGTGACCGTTACAATTAACGTTCCCAAAATAAATGTAAATATTTTAATCATTTGTGGACATTTGCATATTTGTATATCTATGAACGTAAGAGTAAGTCGTGTGTTGTCTCACATCAGATTTTTTTCTTGATATATGGTAAACAAGGATCACTTCCGGCAAGTCCAAATCTTACTTTCAGATTATGCAACAGAAAAGTCAAAAGGACTTTAATTTTTATTATTTATACATCAAGTAAACATTTTTCAATATTGTTATCATATTGGTTCCAAAATATAATTATAATGGTAAAAAGTTTGGGAAACGTGCAAATTTTTATCTAAATTTGGTGTGAATTTTGAACTTTCACGACTTAAAATTTTCTTTTTGTACTTAGTACACGGTTATTTTATTAAATAATACATATCAATACATATTATTATCTACTGTTAAAAATAAGATTTTAAAAATCAAACGATTTTCCCATTCCTAAAAGTAATTTTATATGCTAAACTTCAGTTTACAAAGCCAAAATTCGTGCTCATTAATATTCAGACTATTCACATAAGCCTGTGCGTGTTTTGGTCAATGGAGTAAAGTGTATATAGTAAACCATATTTAAAGATCATTTACCTTTCGGCGAATTTTATTCTATAGCCAGGGGGCAATTATAAATTGACTATAATTTTCAGCTTTTTGAAATGATAACTTGCTACTGCAAATCGAACTGTGGTTCACGGTACAAAAAAGTTATCCTCACTTGTCTTCTTCAATTGATTTCTATGATTGCTGTTGCAACATGGTTAATCAATAATGCGATACAAACCTTTCATCTAATAAGTAATAAATCAAGCAATCGTATAGAAATCCTACGCAATAGGCGGCTAAAAATATTCAAAGAAACAAACTTGGAGGGAAGGAGGTCGGTTTGGACTCAACTTCAATTGCAATTAATGATTCAGTTAAAAGGAAAAGGCGGTATGAAATTGTCTTAAATATAAAACACGGTGAGTGATTCCGTATGTAATACAGTTATTTTTAATTAATTTGGACTTCTGGATAGACAATTTAATTTTATAGACAATGTTTTCGTCTTCTCTCTGTTTCATCATGGAAGTTATCGTTTTAGTATGTAATTCGAGCACGGGTCTTAATCAAATAAGAAGGTTCTGTTAAGTAGGTGACTGACTTCATACTTTTCGCCCTTGGCTAGGTTGGGGTTGTTGACTGACTACCTGGTAGACTGGTTAAATCTCTTGGAACGTCACGGTAGCGACCCTGAGGGCTCTTCTTCTCACGCTATAGTACCTCATATTGTTCAGTGACTGGAACTGTTTATATAAGGTGCCATTATACGAATTAACCGTGATTTTTAGTAATTTTATTAATAAATTGCATCAAATCGCTATCGAAAAGTTTGTAAATGAGTCGAAAGTTACTATCATGAATTTGATGATCGATGATACAGTTATGTACCTACTAGATTATATGTTAGACTTAACATAAAAATTGTGTGCATTTTGGATAATTATAATAAATTTTGTATGTCAAAGCAGAATTTCATAAACAACTCAAACGTACTTTGTTAAAAGAAATTTAATACACCATTCCTGCACCTATAAAATGGACAGTGACATCATATTTTCTGTTTAGCTCTGATGCTTTAATTTTATTAGTACTTATAAACTTTGTTTGTAATGGAGATTGCAGCAGAGAAATAAATTAAAAAGTAAATGGATTGCCATGGATGTGGCCAAAAGTTTATAATTTTAAATTTAAAAATTCCATATACGATTTTTTATTATTCCTTAATTATATTGCGCTGGCAAGTGTCAAATTACATTATCAAGCAATATTGTGAAACTCGCTTTCCAAAATTCTTTTATTTTCTCCCAAATGGGAGAACATTTACATTTATTTTCAATATTATCACGCCCTTGCATGTTTGTTTGCCAAAGTTCTATACAATTGCAAGTAATCAACTGCTCTAGAACAACCTAAATGAATAATTTAGTGATTGTAATCGACTGCACGACTATGTTTCAAAAGAACACTGTACCGAAACAAATTGCGACGTACCAAGTAAAATATTATAACCAATAAAATTCAACAACATTCAGCGCGGCGAATGAGCGTCGCGCAAAACTATAAAAGTACTAGTTGGTTCAACATAACGTCTGAGAGGTTACTCTCTTAACTCTCTGTCCGAAGCTGAAACATGCGGAGACAAATATGCAAAAACATTCGAAAGAAAAAGGAGAGATTGCGGACGCCGCGGTCCATTTCTATTTTAGGATCTAAACTTAAGGCTAAGGTGTCGATAAAGACAATAAAACAACAGAGTTAAGGAAACCATAAAGAGCTATGTTTATTTCAAGTACTCCCTGAGCCAAAACACTAAAGAGCCGCGGAATAATTAAAATTTTATATTACCAAAATACGAAAAAAAATAAAATAATTAAAATTACAATAGAAGGGCGAAAACGTAGCTAGAAAATTATTTAAGTTCAAAATATATTAAGTACGCCAATCAACAATAAATTGTTGGAAGTTGTAGTAAACTTAAGTTGAACTATAGAAATCATATGCCACATGCGTTAAACTGATAAATATACAAGTTCTTAAATTTTAACCTTGGACCAATGAAATCGTATAGCTTTGAAATAAAGCTTGCAATGCAGGGTAATTTATTAGCTATATCACAAACTTTGCCACATGAATCTAGAAACAATTTTAAGCAGAAAATATTATATGCGCATAGGTCTGCTTTGTATAGGTTAAAAAGTTGCAGGCTCAATAATTTTAATAATGTTCAAAGTATAAAAGTTGTTCGAAATGTCCTCCTTCAACTTGAACACACCTCGCATCGGCGAATCAAGGATTTCTTAGTTTCAGCGAACTTTCGAATTCGCGGTTCGCTTAATGTGTCCCCTAAGATAAAAGTCCTCGGATTTAAATCTGCGGCGCGTGGTGACTAAGCTACTGGACCACCCGGAGCATCCCTTTTTGAAAAGTGTTGATTCATCCAACCAGTTACTTGTTTTCTTTGATATGGTGGTGGGCCCTAATGTTGATCAAAAAGATTATGTTCTAAAAACGTCTGTAAGCATTTGCATGTAATCTGAACAGGTAATAAATTATTGTTGTGAATGCCACCCCAAAACATTGCTGCTGAACCGTTGCTGAATGGTTGGATTCTGCACATCCATACATGATCATGTTTCATCAGACCACAAAATGTTGAAAATAAAATTATTTTACCATGTTGCTCTAGAATACAGTAACAGAATGCTAATCGATGCTGAAAATGAAACGGTTGTAACATTTCTCGCTATACTAAATCTTGGAAAAATTGTAATTGGCTTGCTACGCGACAAGGACTAATTGAAGAATTGTCCACGGAACCATAACTTCATATGGAGAAATAGCGCGCTGTGGAGCTAGGTTACCACTTGCTTCTCTAAGCCTTCTAAATTGTGCACTAAATACTGTACCGACGGAATGGTGTCTATTGGGAAACCTGCGCTTGTCGAGAATTTTCGTTACAAAGCCGCACATTCTTCAGTGGTAAACGAATAAATTTTCAATTAAAAATTATCAATACAAATACTGTATCACAATACTGTTTTATCATAGCATTCTTGACTTGTAATCATATAACAATTTTTGCTTAAAACCACTTGTACTCTGATTTGCTAAAAATTGCATAGTATATAGTCATTAAAATCACCAAAATCTTATGGGATCCGGTTTAATATAAAAAGTCAAAAAGTTAATGATAGACAAAATCAATTCGTAAAATACAAATTTCTAAGGCATCTTAATAATTTACGTTAAAAATTTAAAATATACAAAGGCGAAGCCGTTATTCTATCATCCCAAGAAAATTATATAGTCGAGTCCATGTGTGGACGTTAGCAAGCAAATGAAATAATTTAGACATACATTTACTAACCCTACGACACCAACCAGACAGTTATAGCAACAAAGCAGTAGGTGGTGACCGGTAAAGGTAACTAGCGTTCTCGATAAGACTCCATGAGCAAAGACTCACCAAAAGTGATTGTGGTTATATTATTGAGTCGTCCACTATAATTTCTTGAAAATGAATGAAATCATTAAGAATCTTTCAGACATTCCGGCTTTTGTTTCAACTTGTCCGCATAGACAAGATTTGTATGCAGCTTGAGATAATTCAAGCGATGATAGAAATACGGCCATCACGAATTTACCTTAGACGGCAAAACGACTGGAAGGCCTCTTACAGATCCCAAGTATTAAGGAAAAATTGATCAAAAGTATCAGAAATTTGTGCCACTCGTCTAATTGCAATTCGAACTTCTGCCTCATTCACCCACCTGACGTTTTTTCAATGATTTATTGAAGCACCAGGAGTATATGTTCTATATCTTCAGCGTAATGTGTGTTTGTGTTTATTTCTTTCCACTGGGTTCTGGTTCTTTTGGATGTGGAATTTCTTTGTACTCGCGCGCCGTACGAGGACCACTGAATATTCGGCTGTGTTTTGGTATTGTTGTTTGGTACCGCACTGAGAATAGGGTTTATTTTCCCGCCTTAGATTTGTTTGGCGGAAAACAGCTCGAGTAGTGCTGGTATGCACGATGTTAACTTAGCAATACCCTCATCGAAGGTGGTTACTCCTTTGACGGCCTCCAGCAAGAGCGGGTCAGAGTATTTTTACTGTATCCCATGTTGCACTTGCGGGTTGGGCGGGCTGGGTGCTTTCTGCTTCGCTATGCGTCTCTGTTGGTGATGTAGATCACCGGCTTCCTGCAGCTTCTGCGTAGCTTGCAAAGTTACGTTGCGGTTCCGCAACTTTGCGGGGCTCTGGTGTAGGTTTAGGTTTTTGTTGCCTACGGTAGTAGGATGGCGGTGTGTGCGCCTTCGAAATTGGCGCACTTCGCTGGTTCTGTGCGAGGCTTTTCGCACTGTGCGGATTGATGTTGGGCTCCGCACTTTACGCACAACGGGTTGGCCTTGTAGCATGCCTGCGAGTGCCCATACTTTTGGCAGCGATGACACTGCACTATTATTCGGCTGCCGTTTCTCGGGATTTCTACTCGTACTACCAGTGACATTGCGGCTCGGAGGTTGTAGATTTCTTTACTTTGGGTTAACTTCCCAAGTTCTGCGAAGTTGAGTGGCATGGAATTTCGGTCTTTACCGGTCCTCATTCGTCGGACTGACAGGACCGGGAATTTTAGTTTTTCCAGTTCCTCCTTTACCTCTTCGTCGATTATTACCTTTGGAAGGCCTCTTATAACTACCCTGAGTGGCTTTTCGTGGGGTAGTCGGGAGGTGTGGAATGGTATCTTCCTTTGATCGAGGTATTTCGTTACGCCTCTGTAGTCTTGCGTTGTCTCCTGCTGCATTTTGATGCCTAGACTAGCGTTTTGGGCCGTTTTAATCTTGGGTGATGAGGTCTTTCACGACAGTGGACCACTCTGCTTTAGACCTCATGATGACAGGCGGAATTTTACGCGACTTTTGCGTGCTTGGTTGAGGTGGTGGTGACTTTTTGTCAGCCAGGGTTGATGACGGCGATTGTTCTCTTCCACGTCCGACAGCGCTTCGTATCTGTTACTCGTCTTAATTTTTGACGTTGGGGGGCGTTGGGAGTTTTCCTCTTTCTTGAATTTTGGGTTTGGAACTCTTCCTCGGAGGAGTATTCCATTTCATTGTATAGAAGACTAATTGCTGCCCTTGCGACCATGTTGCCTCTGGCGTACTCTCGTAGCATATTCTCTGCGAGGTTAGCTGCCGCGTCCTGGTTATTTATTCGGAGGATAATTTCCGGAAGATTTTCCAGAACTTCACGTGGAGGTCTGTACGGTTTTCCTGGGTGGATATCGGCGACCCACTCCAGGAAACCTACCAGCGCGTTGCACGTCGCGTTGTTCAGATTTCCACTCATGGCACTTGGGAATTGTTTTGATACTGCAACCGATCCACCGCAGCGAGCTGAAGGGGCCTAAGTTACAGTATCACTTGAGAACAATGAGCTAACGACAAATACGTGTGTACTTATTGCAACCTCAGCGCACTCCCTCTATTGCCTATTCTTCGTCCACCCAGGCCTCTTACCAAGCTTTTTAAAATCTGGATAGAACCTTTATCAATCAGGATCAGACAAAAACGACCTTCGTCGATTTTCTTACGTCTCGAGTATCAGGTTTCTACCTACTGGTTTTACTCAACTTCATACTTCTCTCTACCTTGGCTTAAGGTAGATATCTGTTACTTGTACAAGAGCCCGCGACTATATAAAAAAATCGAAAAAAGCATTGTATCCTAGTTGGATGGCTTTGAGGTTAGAATTTGGCACCATTATTACATTATTTGCACTGAAAGCATTTAGATAAAAATTACGCTTATGATATGGCAACTTTCGTCTTATACTGCCTGCCTATGACTTAACTGATTAGAACTCTCCGAGTTTGGCACGTTAATACTTCTTACTGCGAGGTTGTGTCATCTCCATGTTCGGATAACTTTAGAAAAAATGACTAACAGTTAAATTTAGTTAAACCCCCAGAGCAAACGGGATTTCCCAAAAATGAACAGCCCCATACTAAGTTGTTAGTATTTAAGGCTTGTTCTTAGCAACCTAATGTAAATACCTGCCTGCCTAGTAATTGCAACTATAGTGCGCAAATACACTGATACTTTCTTACGACAACCAAACAACTTTGAAAACTGATTTTGGCGAAAAATCTGATTAAGCTACTTATGACGCAAAGTCATATGAAGTAGAAATACGTGCATAATAGAATTGCAAGGCATGTTGCCTATCCTTTCTATGCGAGGGACAAATTTAGGTTTGCCATAAATTTACTAAAAGCTTACTATATTTATTTGTTTCTTTTATACCGTGTCATCGAAAACCAGTGCAACCAGGTCAGCAAAAATTAAAAAAATTTAGGGAATTTATTGCTGATATGTTTCGCCCTAGTCAAAAACCAAGATGTCAACCATATATTTTGCATATGTTTAATATTTGAATTATTTTTAATTAAAAACTTATATCAAATGAAAAATATTATAATTCATTTTTAGCAATAAATAAACAAATTTAAATTGCAATACATCATTTTAATTAGCAACTATAAAAGTCATTTGTATGTGACGTTATATAAATATAAATAAATAATTATCTGGTAACTTTAGTATTATTTAATTTTTATTTTGAATAGTGTTAATTTGTAAGTTTGGTTGCCTGTCCAGCACTCTGCGCTCTTTCTCGATGGCATTGGTAGAAAAAAAAATTTTTTTTAAATATTTCTCGGTCAAGAAATATTTTTTTTTAATTTTTTGTATTCTACATTTATTAAAAAAATTATGTTTTAGTGATGTAACACACTAGAACATAGCCAATTTTTTTGATGACGCAATGTTAGCTAGGTCCCATAAAAATAAGATTTTAAACGGAAATTTTTATGATTCATAAATAATGTAGTTCCTAGAAAATAAGTTTATAGCTAAGGTATGATAATTTAATATAGTCATAGTCACGAAAATTCAATTACACAAAAGGAAATGAACGAGCGGCAATAAATATATTAAAACCCTAAAATGCAATATGTAAAGGTAATGTAGCGTATTTTAAATGAAGTGTTTAAGTTATGTTTTAACACAGTAGAAAAATTATGTTTACGTAAAATAAAGGAATAACAATGTTACTTTAATTCCCTCACACTAGAGTGGGCTGCTGCAGGGATAAAGGTGACTAAGATTCCTCTTCAGCCAAACACGATGTGTAGGAACAGGCAAGAACGCCTTCGCATTTGTTTCAGAGAAAATGTCTGTGAATTCAGGGATCAACTCGAAACCCGAATCGAAGTAGGCGTTCCCGGTCTGTTTTTATGACTTAAAACGGTATGGACAA
>JAHWXV010142158.1:0-31041 GCA_024586415.1 Phrixothrix hirtus
AATCATGGGAACCACCTGGCTATGCTTCAACATCGACAGCCAAGCCGAATATTCATGGAAAAAAATTCATGTTGTGTATTTGGTGGGACCAGCTTGGTGTCGTATATTATGAGTAGCTCAAACCGAATGAAACTATTACTGGATCTCTCTGCCGAACACAATTGATCAGATTGAACTGAGCACTTAAGGAAAAACGCGCTCACTACTACTCCAGACACGACAAAATTATTCTCCTGCATGATAATCCTCGTCCACATGTTGCGGCGCTACTTGAAAACAGTCAATTGGGAAATTTTACTCCATCCGCCGTATTCACAAGACATTGCTCCTTCTGATTACTGTCTGTTTTGATGGCACATGGTGTGTCTGAGCAGCGCTTAACATCATATCAAGATAGCAAAAATTGGGCCGATTTGTGGGTAGCCTCAAAAAATGAAGCGTTCTTCCGACTCGGTATTCGTTTGCTACCAGAAAGATGGAAAACAGTAGTGGCTAGCGAAACTTTGAATAAAACATTAGGTACCGTTCTTTCACAATAATGCCCAATTTTTTTTTAAAAACGGCGAAGACATATTTGTAGTCCTTTTATGATTTCAGATACCCGTACCTTTAATAAACAAACATTTTTCCAAAGTTCAATTTGAGTTTTTTAAATAAAAAAATTATTTCTAAATAAAGACTAATTGATTATTTGTAAAAGATTTATATTTCTATCTTATTTATTAAAGGTAGTTCGCTAGAAGTAGAAGGCTGCTATTCGTGTGCTAATAAAAGTTTGGAAGCTTTTCTGAAGTAAAGATTTACTTAAATTTAGAGAGATGTATTTAATGAAAATTTAAAAACGGGAAATGCTTGGCTCAGACCATACAATAATCAAAATAGTAAGTACATAGAAGAAATTCCATCTAATTTATCTAAATTGAATTTTAAGTACTAATTAGTTTCTAAATTCCTTGGTGATAGAATAATTCTAATAAGTATTCTTTAATTATTTCTACTAACTGCGTTTGTTTATGTTTATTTTAACATTGACAAACTACAAAGTTTATCCAACAAACAATTAGGTGCCAAATTATTTTACTGTAACAAACTCCTGACAATGATTTTACTATTATATTAAAATTGAAAATGTTACAAGAAAATTTGGGTAAAAGTGAGTTTTTATTTTCACTAAATACATTAAAGATACTTAATATTTCAACCCAAATTTCATAGTTGGCTAGATTTTTTAAAATTGTTTTCTCTCTGTAATCGTATCTTATAAAATTGAAAGATTTTATTACAAATCACAATTTGTCCGTAAATTGTTATTTAAGGAAACAATAGTTGACTGATTACAAATCAACGTTCGACTAAATTAATCATTGAAGTGCTTTAATTTCAATTATTTATTACGTAGTTAAATTGTAAATAACCATTACTTAATTATGGCTGAATCAGAACATTAAACCTAATAGCATTTTCTAAAATGTCACCGATATTTTGTAATCAACACTAATTAAAGCAACTAATCAAATTAAGGTCATTAAATTTCCTTAAAAGCTTCCTTGTGTTTCTGAAATACATTAAAAACATTACCTTGGACCACAGTTTCTAAATATAAATTCCAGTGATAGCCAAAAAATGATATTTAGTATTAAAAATCAAAATTGAGCCTTAAAAAGCTACAAAATTGTCCCATACGTTTGTTGATAGAATCAATAGCTTAAATAAGAACTTCAATATTTAAAACTATTTTAGTAGAGGGGTTCGAACCCCCCTCGCCGACAGTCATAATTTTTAAATATGAAGCTCCCGGCACCGACCGATTTGAAACCGCGTCCTTTAGGCTCAGGAGTAAACATATAAATCGCCGAACTATCCAAAAGCAAATATACTGAAATATCTTAAACTATATTATTAAATAAATTACAAAATTCGAAGTGCAATAATTTCCAATTTAACATTAAAATAAATAAATAGTTGACCTATACACAGTGATAATCAATATTAGCAGGTGAATTCAAATATTAAAATTGTTAGCAATATGTATAAAATATATTGCAAAAATTAATTATAACTGTCAAATGTAAGATTCTTATAACTTGCGATTAAAAAAAATTTTTTTTATATAGTATAGTTTATTTAATTTTACATAATTTAACAACAAATTTTGACATTCTTATAAATCAACTTTTAATGCATTTCAGATGTGATAAAAAGCTGGCAGAGCCATCCTTGTAACTAAGTAGGAGTATTTTACATATTACGATTGAAAAAAATCGAAGTTTTCGCCAATAAATGGTACGAATTTGGAAATTTCAAAATTCGACACAAGTAAACAAATGAACAATTGCAGGTCTTCTCGCCACAAAATTGTATAACCTAACAAAGTAGGTAAATAAGCAAAAATTTATAATTTCATTCAACGTGTCGCAGTCATTCCTATATGACTGGTTTCGGCCTTAGAGTCTCATTAGTACGCCGTTGCTGGACACGCTGAATGAAAATGCAAGCCTCCTTATACGCACATAAGTATGCAGCGTGTTCAGCATTATAGTGCTGATGAGCTTCAAAGAACGAAACCAGTGGTATACAAGGCACTGCAACATGTTGATTGAAATCACAAGTTGTTTGTTTACCTACTTTATTAGGTTAGACAATTTTATGGAGAGAGAAAACTTCGATTCTTTCTATTATAATATTTTAGGTGTACTCTAATATTGTATATCCCGAACTTTTTGACTGTGGTATAAACTAAAATTTTGACTTTACATAATGTCGGTTGCCGTTTTTTAATTTTAACAAAATGAACTGTACAGTTTTTCATCCTAATACATAAAGATATTCTTACTTCGTCATGAAAATAGAATTATAAAGCTCATCGCATTTTATAGAACCCCATAAGTGAACCAGTCTTTGCACGCTACTCATTACAATATTTCTGAAGATGAAAGACCAAAGGACTACTGTATGGAGTTATATCAGTATAGATAAACTTGATACCACTTTTTGGCCAAAAACAGGAATGAGTGGAAATACCTCTGCGGAATTTGGCTCAGAGAATCACTCAAAACTTGAATCAATGCAGGCAGCACAGGAGGCTGAAACGCTTGGTGACAAATCATCACTCAAGACCAACACTTGTTTATGATACATTAACAGGCGATTTCGCTGGCATAGTTGTTTGTATGTTTACTTCTATGCCCAAACGCTGCGAGTTCAAACTGAGCTTCTTAGATAAAGGTTACATGCCGATGTAATGTTTGACACATAAAAAATTCTTGGCACACCTCCAAGTTTGGCTAAATTCTAGTAAACATGGTGAAATGACTTTAGCAGTTGTAACCATGAGGGAATTTTCGCATCCCAAAGCTTCAGCTACAAAAACAGAGAAAAACGCGAAGCGTTGTCAAGACAAGGTAAAAAAGTCGGGTATATACAGGGCTGGAGTCTGAAATTTTTCAAAGAAAGCAATTGGATTTGGACCAAAACTTAGTAAAAAGTACTATCATATCCTGAGCCAAAATAACAATGTTCAGTAATACTTAGAGGCTTAAAATCTCCCATTTATGCTTCTGTTTACAAGAAGCAGGCGCCCTTTTGGAGAGCAATGGAAAATTAAATCCTCTAGACAGCTTCGCTGTCGAAACGACAATATTTGGCGCTCAGAAACTGCAATGCTAACGTAGACTTTTTAATTGTAAAACTTCACATCGTTACAAAATTACTAGTGCAAAAACATCCCAATTTTTTCTCCTAACATGGAATTATTATATATTCCTATTTCTGAAACAATGGAATTTGATTGGTAAGCCTACACTAGTTTCACGTCTATTTCATTTAATTGTGCTCGCTTTGAGCCTACTATTTCTCATAAGCCAGCATTTTCCCTGATATGATAAAACATTACTAACGTCCAAAGGGTGTGTACAATCTGGAAAAACTACTTAATGATGTTTATTATTTTAAGCATATTTCATTTAGCCTTTTGTATTTACGCAACTGACCGTCCATCACCCGTTTTTGTTGTGTCATTTATCTACCATCAGAATATGTTTATATTGCAACCATTAAATAGTTCTAAAACCTGACGTTTCTATATTTGCCTACTTTAATATAAAATAAATTATTACAATTGAAATTATTAAAATATTCGGTTAATGTAAATTTCATTGCGAAATTAAATCAATCTCAAACATTTTACTTTAATTTTGAAAGAATTGATAACTTCATTTGTGGCTTATTCCGCGAAAGATCTCTTTTTAGATACCAAGCTTATATTCCATGTCACATAAAAAAGGACGACAGTTAAATCACGTGCTTTAGATATAACTTGATGTGAGTTGGCAAAAAATCTGCATAAGTCCGCTCTTGAAATGACGGGTATTGTTAAAAGTTGAGTAGGCAGATGTGATCTAATTTTGGATAAAATTTAACTCCGAATTCATGTGGAGGATTTTATAATCGAAAATTGTTTAACTTAATTTCCCTGACGTTCCATAATTATTAAACGCGTATCCCCGATTTTTAGTTGTTTGAATAAAAAACGTCAATTTGGCAGATTTGGTTATAGAAATAGTTCCAGCTTAAAATTTTCTAGGTTCCAAACAGCAGTTTGGTATTCTTTTTGGGAACAAATCGCAGAAAATCAGCGAACTGTAGGTTTTGTTTTACCTCTACGTACTTAACTGCAGTTTCATTTACGCATTTGAAAGCTCGTTGTGCCGACGTTATACTAAGTTGTAAAATTTTTAAATATCCTTATTCAGACTGAAAATATAGTCTTTCTACCGTTTGTTGTGCCACCAAATTACATTTTCCGTAAAGTAGCATTGTTGAATTAACTTAAACCTGTTTGGTAAACTTATTTGTTTTGAGCATAAATTTACTTAATTTAATTAATCGCGGCATAATTATTATGCTCATACTAACAATTGTTTATTTTAACATTTAAGTTAATTGTATAAAACTCATTTGTTACTGATTAGATAATTTTGCAACCTATGTTTAATTATATTTAGCCAAACATATTATTTGAGGAGCTAACAACAAGGCCGGAACTGTTTTAATTTTCCCCATACGTTCCTTGCACACGTTTGATAGTTAAAAATTCAAGTCTTCACCTTCTAGAATAATTGTACGTATCTATTATGTCTGTGATGTATGTTATGTGTTTTTATTAATGCCGTTCTATTAGTTTCAGATAAATGTATTAAACTCACATTTGTTTTATTGCGTCCATCAATAATCGATAATTTATTCTTTGTATACTGGAGAAGCGGTAAATATTTCTTAGTTACTAAAAAGATGTAACTGTTTTAATGCAGCCTAACTTGTTGACGAAATTTTATAACCAATCTCAAAGTTTACGTATACAGTGGATGGAAAAATAAAAGAACTTTCGCTACCAGTTAAAATGGTGTATGAAGCCCTCTTCTTGGAATTGCGATTATTAAGTTCAATATAGAAAGAGTTACCTGTTATTTATATACAAAAGTCATACAGGATCCATTTTTTACAGCTAATTTAGCGACATGTGGTAATTATCTTGACACCCTTGATATTATTTTATTAATACTGAAAGTTGTTACTCTATCTCGAAAGTTCCCGTTCCACTTCAGGTAAGAATATTTATTATATATTGGTTACATTATAGTTCCTAGTAGCTGCGTCTCAAAATAGTCCTATATCTATGAAGAGTTCAAACGCCTCTATCATTGTTATCCACGCCCGACTTCACTTAGTAACTCGGATGGCTTCATTCACGCTATTTCACCTTGCACGCGTTGTCAATTTGTTTTAATACATGACAATATAATGAAGATCAAAAAGCTAATGTAGTATCGACAGTAACAATTTCTAATTATTTTCAATCTCCTTTAATTAAGGTTAATTAAAACATTACAGGCAAAAACGTTTTCAGAATTGTTTCAAATATATTTCTTATAGTTGTGTTCGCTTTGTGTTCTGTTGCACCTCATAAGTTATGATATTTTATCTTAGTAGATGCAAGATAATGAAAACCCAACAATGTGCTGTCAATATTTTAATCGTATTAAACATTGGAAGCCATGATATGTCATTGCGTTTCAATTCTTTTGGAAAATTACAAACCAAAAGTGTTTTTAAATATATTTTATTGACTTGTGCTCGTTTTTTGCAGTACTCTACCGCAGAAACTACAGTATTTTTGCCCTCATGATTGATAAAATACGATGAAAACAAAGTAACGTGACTTTGGCAGCATACATTTCCGAATGATTTCAAAAATAATTCAATTAATTATGCCTGATTTGTACGTTTTTCCACAAAAGAAAGCATAGTTTTTGCAATTACGATTGATAAAGCACAATGAGAACTACTAAATATTTTTTTTAGCAATTTCGGATTGTTTTCAGTGATAACTGTATTCGAAGTTTACGAGCCAAAACCGTTTTCAAAATAATTTCCAAATATCTTTAATTAAATTGTGAGTATTTCTGCTCCATTGTGTCTTGGAAACTATAATTTTTGCCCACGGCATTGATAAAATACGATGAAAACCAAAGAGATAACGTGATATGAGCAGAAAAAAATTCAGATTATATTCAAAACAGCTCATTTATGCGTGTTTAATTGTGCTGTGTACATTTCAATTCTAGTAGAAAGTGTTTTTTGCAGTACTTGCCTCAGAAACTACAATATTTGCCGTAATGATTGATAACATACAATGAAAATAAACAAAGTAGCATGACTTTAGCAGCAAAAATTGCGGATTTATTTTAAAAATAGTTCAATTGTACCCTGTTATACTGCATAAAGTATAGTTTTTGCAATTGTGATGGATAAAACACAATGAAAACTGAAAAGGTAACGTGAATTCTTTGGTAACAATTTCGGATTGTTTTCGGAGATATCTCATTTATATTTGTTGTCTAAATTGTAACTGTAGTTGTGTAGTAAAGTCTATTCCAAAAAATGAGATATTATATGTTGTTAATTAATTTTTATTAATGTAATTATTAATCGAAACGTTTTCGTTCTTGTAATTGGTAACTCAATGAGAACATTATCAAGGATTTTTGTATTTTTACGGTTAAATTGTTGTTACAGTAATCAAGTACGTTATTTATTTATTTGCTCAAAGTTATATAAAATATAGTTTGAAAATATTTAGTAAAACGTTTTAAAAAGTTAAAATTTTGTAAAATTTCGTCGTTTTTAAAAAAGCTTTAAAATAAAATTGTTATAAATGATTAAAAAAATTTTATAAATACCGACTAAAAACTAAAAACAGACTTACACTGGAGGATTACAATACAAGAACACTCTTTAAAAATTTCTTCTTGTATTTATTAAAGAAGGAGGCTTCTATTGACAATTTTGATTTAATTTTTAATTTTGTATATATAATTAGTTCGTTATAGTTTTAGATTAATGCATGCTTTAAATGTTTGTTTTCAAAACAGTTTTCAAATACTTTTACCTAATTAAGTTGTGAGCCTTTCCGCACCATTTTATCTTTGAAACTATAATGCAATTAAAACCAAAGAAATAAACGATATTGGTAAAAACAAGTTCAGATATTTTCAAACATGGCTAATTTAATTGTACTGTAAACATTTTAATTCTATTAGAAAGTTACAAGCCAAAAGTGTTTTTAAATATATTTTATTCGCTTGCTCGTTTTGTGCAGTATTGTACGTCAAACACTGCAATTTATAACAAACGAAGTAACGTGATTTTGCTAGCAACAGTTTCGGATTTATTTAAAAAATAAATTAGTTACTTATGCCCGTTTTGTGAATCATTGTACAACAAAAAGTACAGTTTTTGCAATTGTGATTGATAAAACACAATGAAAACTTATAAGGCAGCGTGACATTTTTGCTCGCATTTTTCGTAACAGATACGGGCTATATTCAAATTGTGTTGCAAAGATTTTTCCTGTACATTACAGTTTACAACGCAGCAACAGTGATAAAATACAAGGAAAACCAAAAAGGTAACATGATATTGACAGCAACAATTACGGGCTATTTCCAAATTGTGCTACAAAATAATATTCAAAACATTTCTATTAACTGTCTGTTTTGTGCCCTGTTGTACATCAGAAGGAAAACGTTGCGAAATTATGATTGCTAATATACAATGAAAACTGATAAGATAACGTGATAATGGCAGCAACAATTTCGTATTGATTTCAAATATAACTCAGTAATCTCTGCTGCATAAAATCTACGTCATTAAATGACGTTCTAACGCTTTCTATCAAATTGTGAGTGTTTTCTACCACGTTGTACCTCAGAAACTATAATTTTTGTCTTCACTGTTGATAAAATACAATGAAAATCAAAGAAGTAACGTAAATTGTGCGGAAAATTCCGATTTTATTAGAAAATTATTTTCCGTAAGTATTTTAAAATAAATTCCATTCGCTTGTGCTCATTTTACGCACTAATGTACCACAGAAACTATAATTTTTGCCCTCATAGTTTATCAAATACAATGAAAACAATTCGTGTAACGTGATTCAAAAACAGTTGAATAAATTGTGATGAAAAATTTTTATTATATTTGAACAAAAGTGTTTCAAAAATGTTTTCAAATATGTTTTATTTAATTGTGCTCGTAGTTTGCTCTATTGCAAAAATTGTTCAATTACTTGCGTTAATTTTGTGCCCTGTTGTACAACGGAAAGTAAAGTTTTTGTAATTATGATGGATAAAATGCAATGAAAACTGGAAAGGTAACGCTAAATTTTTGGTACAATTTCGGATTGTTTTCAGCTATGTCTTAATTAAATTTGCTGCACAAATTTTAACTTTTTTAGAATATTACTATCCAAAATGTTTTCAAAATAGTTTTCAAATACCTTTAATTAAATTGTGAGCACTTCTGCCCCATATCATTTTGAAAACCATAATTTTACTCATAATGGCGGGTAAAATATAATGAAAACCGACGGTATTGGTAGAATTCAGATATTTTCAAGGATTAATTGTATTCAATTGTGCTGTAACATTACAATTCTATTAGAATAAGTAAGCCAAAAGTGTTTTCAAATATAATTCAATCACTTGTGCTAATTTTGTGCACTAGTTAACCTCCAAAACTATAAGTTGTGCTCTTATGGGTTATAAAATACAATGAAAACAAACCCAGTAACGTGAGTTTAGCAGCTGTAACTTCAGAATGATTTCAAAAGTAGTTGAATTAATTGTGACGATAAATTTTAATTGCTTTAAAGCAAACTAAGGCAAAATTATTTCAAAATTGTTTTCAAATATATTTCATTTAATTGTGGTCGTATTTTGCCCTATTGCAGAAATAGCTCAATTAATTTTATTCATTTTGTGCCCTGTAGTACAACAGAAAGTATAGTTTTTGTAATGACGAGGGATAAAACGCAATGAAAACTGGAAAGGTAACGTTAAATTTTTTGTAACAATTTCGCATTGTTTTTAGCAATGTCCAATTAAATTTGTTGCATACATTTTAACTTTTTTCGAATATTAATATTAATATTAATAATTTTCTGATACCTTTAATAAAATTGCGAGCATTTCCGCCCAATTTTATTTCGAAACTATAATTTTACTCATAACGATGGGTAAAATGTAATGAAAACCAACGATATTAATAGAATTCAGCTATTTTCAAGAATTAAATACTGTATTATTCCAATTCTATTAGACAATTAGAAGCCAAAAGTGTTTTCAAGTATATTCCATTCACTTGTGCTAATTTTGTGCACTAGTGCACCTACGAAACTATAATTTGCGCATCATGGTTGATAAAATACAATGAAAACAAACGGAGTTTGAGTTTAGCAACAGCAACTTCAGAAGATTTCAAAAACAGTTGAATTAGTTGTTATGAAAATTTTTAATTATATTCGATGAAACTAAAAAGAAATGTTTCAAATATGTTTTATTTAATTATGTCAGCTTTTTGTACTATTGAAAAAATAGTTCAATTAATTATATTCATTTTATGCTCTGTTGTACAACGGAAAGTATAGTTTTTATAATTATGATGG
The DNA here is from genome assembly GCA_024586415.1 of Phrixothrix hirtus. Classification (NCBI taxonomy): domain Eukaryota; kingdom Metazoa; phylum Arthropoda; class Insecta; order Coleoptera; family Phengodidae; genus Phrixothrix; species Phrixothrix hirtus. The sequence goes on from JAHWXV010142158.1 coordinate 10,004, forward strand.
ATAAAACGCAATAAAAACTGGAAAGGTAACGTTAAAGTTTTGGTAACAATTTCAGATTGTTTTCAGCAATGTCACAATTAAATTTGCTGCATACATTTTAACTTTTTTAGAATATTAATTGCCAAAATGTTTTCAAAATAGTTTTCAAATACCTTTAATTAAATTGTGAGCATTTCCGCTCCATTTTATTTTGGAAACTATAACATTACTCATAAAGATGCCTAAAATATAAAAACCAACAATATTGGTAGAATTCACATAACTTCAAGGATTAATTAATTTTGTTTAATTGTGCTGTAACATTTCAATTCTATTAGAAAACACAAGCCAAAAGTGTTTTCAAATATATTACATTTTGTACACTTGTACACCTCCGAAACTAAAATACTTTTGAAAAAAAACAAGGAACGGGCGTTTAGCAGCAACAATTTCAGATTGATTCCAAAAACAATTGAATTAATTGTGACGAAAAATTTTAATTGCATTAGAACAAACTAAAACAAAGTTGCTTCAAAATTATTTTGTAATTATGATGGATAAAAAGCAATGAAAACTGGAAAATTAACGTTAAATTTATGGTAACAATTACAGGTTCTTTTCAGCAATGTCTCACTTAAATTCGCTGAATAAATTTTAACTTTGTTAGAATATTACTAGCCCAAATGTTTTCAAAATAGTTTTCAAATACATTTAATTAAATTGCCAGCATTTCCGCCCCATTTTATTTTGGAAACTATAATTTTACTGAAAATGAAAACCCTCGATATTGGTAGCATTCACATAATTTCAAGGATTAATTGTGTTCAATTGTGCTGCAACATTTCAATTCTATTAGTAAATTACAAGCTAAAAGTGTTTTCAAACATATAACACTCACTTGTGCTCATTTTGTGCAGGAGTGCATCTCCGAAACTATAATTTGCGCACCATGGTTGATAAAATACAATAAAAACAAATGGAGTAACGTGAGTTTCGCAGCAGGAATTTCGGATTGATTTCAAAAACGGTTGAATTAATTTGGACAAAAAATTTAAATCGCATTAGAGCAAACTAAGACAAAGATGTTTCTAACATGTTTTCAAATATATTTGATTTAATTGTACTCGCCGTTTGCCCTATTGCAAAAATAGTTAGTTAATTATGTTCCTTTTGTACACTGTTGTACAACAGAAAGTATAGTTTTTGTAATTATGGTGGATAAAACACAATGAAAACTAGAAAGGTAACGTTAAATTTTTGGTAACAATTTCGGATTGTTTTCAGCAATGTCTCGATTAAATTTGTGCATCAATATGAACTTTATTAGAATATTACTAGCCAAATTGTTTTCAAAATAGTTTCCAAATACCCTTAATTAAATTGGGAGCATTTCCGCCACATTTTATTTTGGAAACTATAATTTTACTCAAAATGAAAACCGACGATATTGGTAGAATTCAGTTGTTTTCAAGGATTAATTGTGTTCAATCGTGATGTAACATTTCAATTATATTAGTAAATTACAAGCCAAAAGTGTTTTCAAACATATAACACTCACTTGTGCTCATTTTGTGCAATAATGCACCTCCGAAACTATAATTTGCACATCTTGGTTGATAAAATATCATGAAAACAAATGGAGTAACGAGAGTTTAGCAGCAGCAATATCAGATTGATTTCAAAAACAGTTGAATTAATTGTGACCAAAAATTTTAATTATATTATACCAAACTAAGATAAAAATGTTTCAAAATTGTTTTCAAATATGTTTTATTTAATTATGCTCGTAGTTTGCCCTATTGCAAAAATAGTTCAATTAATTATATTCATTTTATGCCCGTTGTACGTACAACTGAAAGTATAGTTTTTGTATTTATATTGGATAAAACGCAATGAAAATAAGAAAGGTAGAGCTAAATTTTTGGTAACAATTTCCAATTCTTTTCAGCGATGTCTCCATTAAATTTGTTGCTTAAATTTTAACTTTGTTAGAGTATTACTAGCCAAAATGTTTTCAAAATAGTTTTCAAGTACGTTTAATTAAATTGCCAGCATTTCCGCCCCATTTTATTTTGGAAACTATAATTTTACTGAAAATGAAAACCCTTGATATTGGTAGAATTCACATAATTTCAAGGATTAATTGTATTCAATTGTGCTGCAACATTTCAATTCTATTAGTAAATTACAAGCCAAAAGTGTTTTCAAACATATAACATTCACTTGTGCTCATTTTGTGCACTAGTGCATCTCCGAAACTATGATTTACGCAACATGGTTGATAAAATACAATGAAAACAAACGGAGTAACGTGAGTTTCACAGCAGGAATTTCGGATTGATTTCCAAAACGGTTGAATTAATTGGAACAAAAAATTTAAATCGCATTAGAGCAAACTAAGACAAAGATGTTTCAAAAATGTTTTCAAATATATTTGATTTAATTGTACTCGCCGTTTGCCCTATTACAAAAATAGTTCAATTTATTATAGTCATTTTATGCCCGTTATACAACAGAAAGTATGGTTTTTGTAATTATGATGGATAAAACGCAATGAAAACTGGAAAGGTAACGTTAAATTTTTGGTAACAATTTCAGATTGTTTTCAGCGATGTCTCAATTAAATTTACTGTATACATTTTAACTTTGTTAGAATATTACTAGCCAAAATGTTTTCAAAACAGTTTTCAAATACCTTTAATCACATTTCGAGCATTTCCGTCTCATTTTTTTTGGAAACTATAATTTTAGTCACAATAATGGATAAAATATAATGAAAACCATCGATATTGGCAGAATTCAAATATTTTCAAGGATTAATTGTGTTCAATTGTGCTGTAGTATTTCAATTCTATTTGAAAATTACAAGCCAAACGTGTTTTCAAATATATTCCATTCACTTGTGCTCATTTTGTGCACCAGTGCATCTCTGAAACTGTAATTTGCGCCTCATGGTTTATAAAATGTAATAAAAACAAATTGAGTAACGTGAGTTTAGCAGCAGCAACTTCAGATTGATTTCAAAAACAGTTGAATTAATTGTGACCAAAAATTTTAATTGTATTAGAGACAAAGTAGTTTCAAAATTGTTTTCAAGTATATTTAATTTAATTGTGTTAGTTTTTTCAAAATAGTTTTCAAATACCTTTAATTAAATTGTGAGCATTTCCACCCCATTTTATTTTGGTAACTATAATTTTACTCATAATGATGGGTACAATATAATGAAAAGCGACGATTTTGGTAGAATTCGGATATTTTCAAGGATTTATTGTGTTCAATTGTGCTGTAACATTTCAATTCTATTGGTAAATTACAGGCGAAGAATGTTTTCAAATATATACCATTCCTTTGGAGTAATGTGCACATTCGAAACTATAATTTGCACCATTATCGTTTATAAAGTACAATGAGAACATACGGAGTAACATGAGTTTAGCAGCAGCAACTTCAGATTGATTTCAAAAATAGTTGCGTTAATGGTGACGAGAAATTCTAACTGCGTCAGAGCAAACTAAGGCAAAGTTGTTTAAAAATTGTTTTCAAATATATTTGATTAATTGTATTCGCTTTTTTCCTATTGCAAAAATAGTTTAATTAATTACGTTCCTTTTGTACACTGTCGTACAACAGAAAGTATAGTGTTTGTAATTATGATGGATAAAACACAATGAAAACTGGAAAAGTAACGTTAAATTTTTGGTAACAATTACAGGTTCTTTTCAGCGATGTCTCACTTAAATTTGCTGCATAAATTTTAACTTTGTTAGAATAATACTAGCCAAAATGTTTTCAAAATAGTTTTCAAATACGTTTAATTAAATTTCCAGCATTTCCGCCCCATTTTATTTTGGAAACTATAATTTTACTGAAAATGAAAACCCTCGATATCGGTAGAATTCAGATATTTTCAAGGATTAATTGTGCTCAATTGTGCTGTAAAATTTCAATTCTATTAGTAAATTACAAGCCAAAAGTGTTTTCAAACATATAACACTCACTTGTGCTCATTTTGTGCACTAGTGCACCTCCGAAACTATAATTTGCGCATCATGGTTGATAAAATACAATGAAAACAAACGGAGTAACGTGAGTTTCGCAGCAGGAATTTCGGATTGATTTCAAGAACGGTTGAATTAATTGGGACAAACAATTTAAATCGCATTAAAGCAAACTAAGACAAAGATGTTTCAAAAATGTTTTCAAATATATTTGTTTTAATTGTACTCGCCGTTTGCCCTGTTGCAAAAATTGTTGGTTAATTATGTTCCTTTTGTACACTGTTCTACAACAGAAAGTATAGTTTTTGTAATTATGTGCACCTTCGAAACTATAATTTTCACTCTTATGGTTTATAAAGTACAATGAAAATAAACGGAGTAACGTGAGTTTGGCAGCAGAAACTTCAGATTGATTTCTAAAATAGTTGAATTAATGGTGACGAGAGATTTTAATTGCGTCAGAGCAAATTAAGGCAAAGTTGTTTAAAAATTGTTTTCAAATATATTTGATTTAATTGTATTCGCTTTTTTCCAATTGCCAAAATAGTTTAATTAATTACGTTCCTTTTGTACACATTTGTACAACAGAAAGTATAGTGTTTGTAATTATGATGGATAAAACGCAATGAAAACTGGTAACAATTTCGGATTGTTTTCAGCGATGCTTCATTTACATTTTCTGTATAAATTTTAACTTTATTAGATTATTACTAGCCAAAGTTTTCGAAATAGTTTACAAATACCTTTAATTAAATTGTGTAATTGTGTAATGAAACCAACCATATTGGTAGAGTTCAGATATTTTCAAACATATCTAATTTAATTGTCTTAAACTGTGTCGTAACATTCCAATTCTATTGAAAAATAGAAATAGTGAATTTATGTATATTTATACACTTGTGCTCGTTTTTTACAGTATTGTACCTCAGTACCTACAATTTTTGCCCTTGTAATTGAAAACAAAGTTACGTAATTTTGGCAATATAAATTTAGATTGGTTTCAAAAATAGTTCAATTGTTATAGTGCATCTTAGAAGATAAACTTTTTGCCCTCGTAATTAATAAAATACAATAAAAGACAACAATTCAATTGTGCTGCAAAGTTTGAATTTGTGCCCTTTGTTATTAAAACATTATAAGTTAAACAAGTTTGCAAGGTTACATAGTTTACAACAACTTGTTGAATTGTTTTCAAATGTTGCCCACACAATTTTGGTTTAAAGATTAAAATATTATTGTGTCAAATAGTGCTCAGTTTTCATCCTACGCGAAGTACACGTAATTTTTGAAAAATAGCCCATTTGGGTGTCCATAATTGTGCCCTCAAAATTAAAATATTATGAACTAAACTGTTTTCAGTTAATTATGTCCAATTGTGCTCAATTATGTTATATATATAAAAGCCAAAAGTGTTTTCAAAGTTGTTTTCAAACATTTTAATTGTGCTTTACACATCTGCATTTAATTGTGTTCAAATGTGGGGAGTGAATTTGATTTGATTTTTATTATAATTAAAGTTTTTATACCGAAATGTTTCAAATCCTAACATTTAATTGGGATCTATGCCCTTTGGATGAAAAATCACATAATGAGCACTTTTTCAGTGAGAAAGGTTCTTTGGATCTCGATAAAAAAATTTGTTATAGAAATAACTGCCAGGGCACACGAGATTTTCTTAGAAAATGAATTTTAAATCCTAGTTAGCTTCATCATTTAATTTACATAATTACAATCAAGATATTTTTAAACGTTTTTATAGAAATCTTGTAGATAGTGACTCGTTCTCATAATTAACCAAAGTTACAAACAATTTACTAATTAGAAATATTCCTTTAGCGTTTATAACGCAATTTTCTGAATGCTTAAATTTTGTTTGTCTAAAATTGTGTGCTACCGGTTTGAATATAGGGTGTACAGCAAGATGTAGGGCTTCTTAAGTGTGTAATACCCCAATTCCCTATTGATTAATAGAGAAACACCAAATAAAGTTACGAAAATATGAAGTGATTTTCATGTATCACTAACCGTCTAAATTTACAACTTCCTGTTGACTTCCTTCAAATTCAGTTGTGAAATCTATATAGTTATCTGAAACTTGGGTAGAAAGTTTAGATTTGTATCAGAATTAATTTTTGACGAATTAGAAGGTTGTAAAGAATTATTACACACGAATTTTTAAGAACCTTTTTAGGTGTAACTTTCCCGTCTTTTTTATTCAAGAGAAATTGTTTTAATTGAATTTTAATTAACGTTATTCTTTGCACCCCAATTTTCATATCATTATTACATACTTTAAATTGATGTAATATATTTGCGAGCGAAAGTCAAACGTGTCATACATTGAGAACTGATGAAACTTCAAATTCTCACAATTCTTCAACGTTTCAATAACAATAAATTAACGTTCGTTCGTTAACGTAATAATAAATTGGAAAAACTCACCTGCACTATTGAAATTAATTAACCAAACACGCACATTAGAGTCATACTAGGTTTTAAAAATCACTACAAAACCCCGATTTGTTTTATCAATAACTAAACGTACAAAATCACTAGTCAGCCACTTTCTGTCAAGTTCAATCAAAATCACAGCACTCACTAAAGAAATCGCTTTAAGTGATCAAGTGATAACGTCCTGCGTTTCGTACTACTAAGCCGGTTATGCTTAGATATCGGAGGCATTGGCCATCAGCAACAAGAATGGCATGTGGCAGAGGAGAGCTGCGTTCACCAATTCATGCTTCGTTGCCCCTCTTTATTGTGTATCAACTCTACCTGCATGTACAGATGTGTATGTGGACGTTGAACGCCGTACCTGTCCGATAATGGTTCACCTGTTGGTTTAAACGGGCTTGCGCAAAACCAAACTGATATCGCATTACTTTATCCGGAAATAATTCGCACGGTACAAGAGTAAATCGTATTTTCAAACAAGCACGTCTTACTTTAAATTTTAATCATGATTTATACAAACCGATACACGGCAACTTCACGCCCGCAACAATTTAGCGAACATATGTGAGGTTAAAGGTGAAACAATTGCTATTTATTTTCTTACATCTCGTACGTCACATTCGTGCCTTTAAGAAGTGCAATTCCTATAATTAATAATGTACGTTTTTTCAAATGAAGGTAAAAGGCGTGCACTTTATAAAATGGTTGTACTTCCTTAAAGAGGTATCGACAGATTTCGTAAAAAATTCGTTAGAGATTTAGTGCCTGACGCAGCATCGAAATCTCTGTTTCTCATTTGGTAATAAAATTGTGTTTGAATTATTTTTATTATCATAATAGTAGCAGTTCTGTAACTACAATCTTTTCTTATATTTGTTGTTTGTTGTTTTCAGGATTTTCTAATATGTTCAATTTAAATATCTAGTTCTACGAAGTTCTTACAAAATGACAGAAATCATTCATCCATAAAAATATTTAGTTGCATGCAAAATAAAGAAAGATTGCTAACAATAGAAACCTGAACCTTTCCTAAACATGAAAAAAGCTCAAAATATCAAACAATAGTTGTCAAAAGCTTTACAAATTTGAATAACAGAACTTTTCCGAACAATTAAAGTTTAAAATAAAAACGCCAGTATAGACTAACAAAATTTTTACCTCCTGAATTTTTATTTTTACAATTTACACAATTAGAATAATTAATTCAGAAGATTCAATACGTTAGTTGTTGTGTAAAAGAATTATCTCTTTGGGAGATCTTCGGGTAATAATTTTTTTATCAAACAGAGAATTTAATTTTTTGATAAGACCGATTACCTGTATGAATCTTTCATCAAAATTTAAAAACGTATAATGACATATATTGAAATCTGGTGTGAGACAACACACGACATTCTCTTACAAATGATTAAATTATTATTTACGTTTATATTGGGAACGATAATTATGACGGTCACCCATTCAAATAAGGCGCCGCGCGAAACACTGCATAACTCCGTAGATTTTCCTTAGTAACTCGCTTCAACAAATTTTCTTAAGAGAAACCAATTAGTTCAAGTATAAGAGAATTATAGGCATAAAAATATCGTTAGAGCCGTTTTCAAAAAAATTGCAAAAAACCTAAAAATCGCAAAAATAAAATGGCACTTCCCGTCATTCGATTTTAACAAAATTCTTACTAGGACATGTCAAGAAGGTAATAAACTCAAATATAAAGTTTCACTTTTCTACGACGTTTAATTTTCGAGCTACATTAACCACATGCGTACACCCACAGACCAATTTCTAAAAACATGTCTTTCGAATTCAGGGGACCTGGAAACGCGTATTTCTGCTAAAAACTGGACATGTAAAATTTTGCCCGAAAAGATGACTACTATATTTCATATAGGTAAGAGAAAGTAATAATCAGTCGACCTCAATCAAGCCGAACACAATTCAACTTTTCCTTAGAACAAGCTGTTCAAGAGACCCGAACTTTTGCAAAAAAAATGCCTTTGCGCATAAGAGACTTGATCAAAAATTCTCTGCAAATGTTTATTCATCGATAGTCTACTACGGAATAAATTGATAAAGACAGAATCAGGTTATACATGCGGACCGCGATATATACCAAGGCAACTCCAACATTTCCCAGGCTGACTATGAAACAAACAGCACAGATTCACAATTAAGCTTAATTTTTCTGCCATGAGTGTACTTATTGCATCGTTTCAGTAACAATTCAATGCCCCTAAAAAATTCCTTCGGATTGTTTTCTAAATGTGCCCAAACTGTATCTTCATCTCTTCGTCGTCACTGAAATGGTATCCTCGAAAGTCCCTTTTCAAATTTCAAAACATGTAATAGTCACTTCGGGCCATATCTGGACTATACGAAGTGTAATCGATTTGTTCAAAGCGGCAATTCCAGCAGTGTGCACGGCTGCATTATCGTGAAGCAAACACAATCTCTGCTCACTTTTTCAATCTGAATATTTTGTCGTAATTTATGCAGGCGTGCTGCATAATATGCCCCATTTATAAAAAAAATGCCCTTACAATCCCAAGATATCATAGCCATAGTTGTTCGTTGCCCTTTGGCAGATTGAGTAATTCATCTAAAAATTAATTAATTTACTTTAATTAAAACATTAACTAGTTGTGTTTTTGGGTAACCAACGTAATTGTATAGGATTTGTTATGATTCTCTAGGTAGCAAAGACGCTTTTGCAGAACAATAGTTTGTTTTTTTAATCAGTGGTATTTTAATGAATTTCTATATGTCAAGTTGAATGAATTAATTTACGCCTTTGAATTGTTCGATATTTCGTTGTGAAATCCATAAATTTGGCTGTAAAATAAAAATATGAATGTAACATTTCAACTAAGTGCGCCCCTGTGTTTTGCGTGTATTCAAATAAAGCCGTCGCAAATGCGATACGAATTTGAGTGAGAGAGAGTGCACTGAGATTGCTTCAAGTATAGACGTATTTGTTGTCGGCTCATTGTTCTCAAGTGATACTGTAACTTAGGCCCCTTCAGCTTGCTGCAGTGGGTCGGTTGCAGTATCAAATCAACTAATAGTGCGAATTCAATTATATATCTAACGAAATGTCCACTGCCAGTTCTAAGATGGAGGACGCCACTAGAGACGCGCTAGTCGGCTTCCTTGAATGGGTTGACGATATCAGCTCAACCAAACCAGTCAGACCGTCTAACGAAATTTTACGCAACCTGCCGGACCATATAATCAAAATGGCCCAAAAACACCTGGAGGCAGCCGAAAATAAAGCCGAACGACTGCTTCACGAATACGCCAAGGGCAACGCCGTCATTCAAGCAGCCATCGAACTTCTAGACCAGGAAATGGACTATTCTTCATCAGAAGAAAACGACGACAAAAGCTTCCTAGAAGTAAAATCTAGGAAGCGAAAATTCGCCACCGCAAGGAACGATGCTGGCCCTTCCACAAAAATCACAACACAAAACAGGTACGAAGCCCTGTCTGAAAGCGAGACTGAACAAGAAGCAGAAGCTCAAGCGAAGATCAGCACGAGCTCTGCGAGGAGGGCGCAACGAGTCCCCCAATAGTGCTCAGAAGAAAAGAAGAATGGGGGAACATCATCCAAGCCCTGAAAGAAAAGGATATCGCACCCAAGGCAGCCGTCAACACCGCTTTGGGCATCCGTCTGCAACCGGAAACGGCAAGCGATTTCCGTTGCATAATTAAAATCCTCGACGATAAGCAGCTGCCCTATCCTACATACTTACTACCCGGAGACAAACCACTTAGAGTAGTAATTAGGGGTACTGCCCGAATCAATTTCCGATCAGGAAATTAAAGACGACCTGGCAAGCAAGGGCTTGCCAGTGAAGCGGATGCGGAATGGAAGAACAAAGGAGCCCATTCCGTTAAACTTCGTTGAATTAACGAAATCTCCCTCAGGTAAGGAAGTCTATAACCTGAAGGAGATAATGCACTTTATGGTAAGGGTAGAAGTACCCAGAAATGGAAAAAGAGGCGTCATCCAGTGGCACCGATGTCAACAGTTTGGGCACTCAAAAAGGTGTTGTAAAGCAGGTCCTGTGTGCGTCAAGTGCGCAGACGGCCACCACACCATTGAATGCACGAAAGTGCGATAAGTTCCTGCGAAGTGCGTGAATTGCGGTGGTGGCGACACCGCAAGCTATAGGGGGTGCCGAAGACACCCACTCCATAGGGTACAAGCAGCCCGTAGACCAGCAGTACCATCAGTTCCTGCAGCTCCAGTTCCTGCAAGCCCCAGGCCCGCAGGAAACTTCTCATATGCAGATGCTGTAAAAGGGCCAACAGCCTCAACTGCCCCCAACAGAAATGCGGCAAGCCATGCGTAACACCATAGACATGGCTAAAATTATGAAGGCAGCCGCTAGTATACTAAAGACAACCAAGGACGCCGTCACTTTTGGAGAAGGCGTCACACTTATACTGTTCGAGGTGGAGCCATGAACGCCACTCCCCCAACTGAGCGCCGCATCTCGCAGCACAAAAAACCTAACCTTCCTTAAGCATACCCAAATTCTTGTTCATTACGTGCTGTTTTATCTGTTCAACCCTCTCCGCGAAGTCGCGTAATGCGGTTACCACGTCACAAGCTAGACTGACAACAACGCATTTGACAATTTAAAAAAAGATAAATAATGAGTGTTTAACCACGGCCGGCAAAGCTATAGTGGAGCGAGGCGTAGTCCATCGGTACTTGAGAGGCTAAACACTGTTAGATCAAGACAAAATCGGTAAAAGGTGGGGGCCACTGTTCTCAAGTCAAAAGTGCTACCAGGTGATGTTTGCGAAACACCCTATATATCACGATGTTAGTAACCTACCTTAGAAGTGGAGACAGACTCTCTAATGGTACTTCAGATATGGGATCAAAGGCTGAAAGAGAAAATATACTAAACAAAAAGTGCTCACTATTTATGACGATTCCTGTATATAAGAATCAATGTAAAATGTTTACAAGAGCTTTAAGAATTATTTTACGTTATTTGCAAAATTTAGGGCGTAGTTTGCCTTGAATAAAATAGCGAAGGGCAGGTTTTAGAACTGCATCTCCGCAGTCACACCCTATGCTGTCTCGTCGGCGTATTTTAAATAAGTAGCAAAATCCCCGTGGCTCCGAGCGTTAAACGCCATCGTAATGACCTTCCTGATTCGCAGGTGGGCTTAACGACTAATCCGTGAGTTTTTCCCATTTCGCGCGGATTTCTTTATGAAATTTCCGCTTAATTAATAGTTGCCCCTTGTGCCTTCATTCGTACTGCTTTCTTTGCAATTTCATGGGCCCTTTGGTTTCCTATTTTCTTTACGTGCACCTCAACCCAGTAAGATTTAATATTTACTTAAAGTCACCTCTTTATTTAAAAGAGTCAACTTAAAATTGGGACGTTTCCCACGAAATTCAGGAAGCAAGAATAAAGGACTGCCACGAGCTCTTTTGACTTTACGCCGCAACAACAGTACTGGTGGTCACTAGCTCATCCAAAGAGGGAGGGTCCCTAAAATTTACACCAGAACCATCAACGCTCTACTAGAAATCGGGGTATAGGAAGAGAAAGAGGGCGCCACTACACCGGATTGTCGCTCAAAATATGGAACTGTTCTCGGAATAGCTAGAAGCAGTTCCCTAGGCCCTTTGTTAATTTGTCCCGGGGTTGCTTTTGTCAAGACCTCAAAGGTTAGTATAAATTTTGTTCGCGGTCTTAATTAGTACATATCCTCTGAAATTTAAGATATTATCAATTAGCTTATTCTACTGTCAAAATAAAAGTCTAATTAAATGACAAGACAAAACTATTGACAATGAAATGGGGTTAATTAACATACACACACAACCAACAGTTACAAAAAGGTTACAGAATAACTTCTCCGTCCGTTGGATTTGGCCTTATTCAAGAGATAGAAGGACTACGCAAATCTACTGACACTAAAAGTAGGGTAATCTATATTTAGATACCGTCAACTCAAGTTTGCGTCTACGATCTCCACAAAAGATATGTATTAGTGATCTCCAGTTACACGGGAAGGTTTAAGTTCTTACGCCTTTCTAAGGCCAACAGTAAGAAGCCAGAGAACAATAACAAAAGAGGGTACATTAGTTTGGGTTATTGAATTACCCAAAATGTTCCGTTGTGATGGCTTATGGGTTCCCGAGCCTGCGGCAGAACTTCACAAGTTCAACAAAACAGCTACGGCGTGAAACGCGCTGGTCAATCCCCAGATATACGCCATTCCATCTCTTAGGTCGGGTCTTCCAACATTTTACACTATGCTGAGTCCCTAAACATACCGAACGTTTTTCTTTTAACATAGAGCCAACACACGACCGAATTTATTACACTAACTACTCGACGAATTCGTACCAATTTCGAAATGTCACCGAACTCTATCAGACGCTGGCAATTGCGTTTCTCTATCACACTTACTCAAATGATTAGATTCTTAATCGGGACGGACGTGAAAGAAACGCGTCTATCGTGTTTTTATCCGTCCAATTTATTTATATCTCTCCATTCTTTTTTAATTTATTTCTCCCCGTTGTCTTGTCAACAACCCCGTTTCTAAGAAACAAATTCACGGCGATAACTTAAAGAAAAAAAGATTTTGTCCTTTATTAGCGGAACGCCACCAAAATCTGACAAGAGCTTGTATGTATATATTTTTGTATTTTAAAATATTTTTCCGAGTCGTCTCTTAAATACGGTGGCTGTTACCTTGTCTCATTTCTTTATTTAATATCATTGTATATTGTTATTACTCTAATATCTAAGAAATAATTAAATAGTTTTCATTCTTTCGGAAGAAAAATAGAATTATAGTCAGCGGGTCGAGATAGCGGCTGTAGTTATTGTCGCTGCGATCTTGGTCTGCGTCATAAGTTAATCGTAAAATAGAAATGTCATCAACCCGTACATTCATTTGAATGACTATTGGAAGGACATGTCGTGACATCAACTGACAATAAGACCGACATTAATGTTTCTTTGAAATACGTTTTCCACTCAACTCCATCTTCTGCACAATATTCTTTCTAGGTCGCTTTTCACTTTCTCCTACATATATGAAATGCAATACAGAGAAAGTATTGTTTTCGTACAAAATTTTCGATGTCGAAATTTTAGTGGAAATACACGTTCTCGGGTCTCCAGTGTGCGAAAATCGTGTTTTTAAAAATTGTGTCTGTGCGTTGTGTGCGTGTGTGAACAAAATATCTCGAAAACAAAAAGTCGTAGATAAACAAAATTTTATATTTAAGTTTGTATCTAGCCTTGAGCACGACTACAACAATTTCACTAAAATTCAACAATCGGAAGTGCCACTTTGCTCTTGTCATTTTTTGGTTTTTCGCGATTTTCTCGAAATCGGCTTTAACGATTTTTTTAAATTTATTTTATTTTTTAGAAATTTAATGCCCTTTCGTATAATTAAGACAATTTCTCAGAAAACTGTCCATAAAACGAGTAACCGGAAGTAGTCTTACCATTAACTACGAATAAAATAACTACGAAACTGAAAGTCCTAAATAAATAAAAAATTATATTTGAGATCCTAACTACCTTCGTATGCTAAATCAGGAATTTTGTTAAAATTGAATGACCGGAAGTACAGCTTTATTTCTGTTATTTTTAGATATTTTCTGAATTTTTCGTTTTTCGCGATTTTCTCGAAATCTGCTCTAACGATTTTTTAAAACGTAATGAATTTCTTTGAAATTTAATGGCCTTTCATACAGTTTAAGCTGTTTTACAGAAACTTTTCCATAAATTGAGTAACCGGAAGTACCTTCACCGTTAACTCAAAATAAAATAACTATGAAACTAAAAGTCATAGCTGAATGAAAATTTATATTTTTGGCCATAACTACATTGGTATCCCAAATCAAGAATTTGGTTAAAATCGAATAATCGGAAGTTCTATTTTATTATTGTCATTTTTAGATATTTTCGCGATTTTTTTGAAATCGGCATTAACGATTTTTTTAAAATTTAGTACATTTCTTAGCTACTTCATTCTGTTTTATATGAATTAAGCTGTATCTCTAACAAATTTTCGAAAGTCGAGTAACCGGAAGTACTTAGTGTAGTAATTGCGAACAACACTTCTCAAAAACTAACTATGATATATGAATGGAATTGTATATTTAAGTTTTTTATCTTCTGCACATGAGACGTCAAGAATTTAGGTATAATAGAATGCCACTTTATTCTAGCGATTATTAAGTTTTTTTTGCGATTTTCTCAAAAAGAACTATAACTTTTATTTTTAAATGTGTTTAAATGTATTATGTATTTAATGTCCCTTTACTTGAACTTAACGGCTCTTTCTGAAAAAACGCGTTGAAGCAAGTTATCAGAGAAAATTTCCGGAGTTATGCAGCCTTTCGCCTGTCTAGTAACTTGGATAGGTGACTGTTACAATTATCGTTTCCAAAATAAATGTAGACAATAATCCAATCATTTGTGGATACTATTGGCATATCCGTATGTGTAAAAGAAAGTCGTTTTCACTTTCGTATTTCAAAGTGTTTATCGAAGATAAAAATGTAAATGTAAATATAAATAACAAGACAGAACTAAGATATTTAAAGAAGTCCGCCAAACTAATAGGGAGTATATTACTTACAATGAATATTTTTGTATTCCTGTCAGTAACATTGTTCAGCATCTACTTGTATTGTGTAAAAATAGTTGGCGAATACAATTCGACTTCTAATCAAATGATGCAGCAAACTAGAATCGCTTAATAAAAAAGAAGGTATTGACCAATGAATTTAGTAATTCTTTTTTTATCAAAGCATGTCGACTCCGTGTACAGCAGTCTCGATCTTTTTATGGTCTCTTCGGCAGGGAATACTTAAGATGCTTTGATTTACAAAGTTTATCAATAAATACGTTTAGTAATTATATTTAAATATTAATGAATGAGTTAAGTTATATTCTGAAATGTTTTTATTTCATATAGACTCCTTGTTTTAACGAATTTATTAGAATATGAACACTATACAGGGTGTCGCAAATAAAGTGACACCTCGCAAATTGTAGAACAAAATTTGCTAATGATTTTTTTTTCATAAATGTATAGTTTTCTAAGTAATAACAATTATAGTATTCAGCTCAACATGGCGTGAGCGCCGTGTCGAATAATAATACCGTTATCTTTGATATGTATTACTCATATGTATATCTTAAAGTATGAAACATTTATTCCAGAAGATAAGGCTAAAAAGATTTTGTTACTTTACCTGGCATATTTTAGAACAGTATTTCCCAATCTCCGATATTTAAAAATAATTTTTACAAAGTAAAATAAATAAATTTTTTGCTTACAATAGTCATTTTTATGGGTTAATATTGTTATTAGTCGGTGATTTTGTTTTAGAATATCTCTCTTGAACACATTACAAATTTTAAAACAAAATTAATTATATTAATATCATGTCTGACATTTAATTTAGAATCTTGTTTTTAACAAATGATTTTGGTAGCAAGCGATCAATATGTTTAAAAATTAAATCTTAACGTGTAACGACTGACAAAATTATTTCGGTATTTTAATGAAAGTATACAAGAGGAAAGAATGTTTATAGGTCACATTACTACAAGTATGACTTGAGTAAATGTTGCATGTTTTTATATGAATATCAAATTACAGTAGTTCGTGTTTACTATCGTTCCATCCTGAATTCCTTTTAGATAATAGACAGGATTGTATTTAGAGCAAATTATATCATTTAAATTTTCAAAATTTCAAAATCGTTTTTGAAAAAAAAAATATAAGAAAATTGTGCTCTACAGGTCATAAGTTTCCTCCATATATTTTTTCTGCCTACAGCAAACTAATGACTAACAACCATCTTCGTTGTTAGGACATATTTATCAAATATTAAATGATTTCGCTGTTCACAAAAAAACGAATTGCGCTGTTACTAAAGTGTACTTGCTGAATTGGTATTACTGACTAGATTCCTTAATGCCTTATAGGTATAACTTTAAAGCACTTGTGTTAATTTGAAGTGTGCCGTTTTAAAATTGAAACTACATTTCCTTGTATTCACGATCACATAGGCATTGTTTAAGTATATATGTACTTAAGCAATGCCGTACGTAAGACTGTTCGGTACTCTGTAGTATTCCTCGAATTTACACAGTTTTGAAGTTGAACGACCAATTTTTTTTATTCTTTTCTTGAACACACGTGCTTTAAGTCTCCAAGTTGCACGAAATTTCTTCGAAGTGGCGTAGATGTTTGCACGCATAAATATAAACGACTTACCTAGTGTTAACAAATATACATACCCTCCAATAGTTTGATTTTCTTTATGCTCTACATCATACTTATTTAGATTTAATTCTCCAGTTTACTTTTATAAGTCTATTTTATTCCTGTATAATTTTAATGAAAATATTAGCAATAGAAGAGAAAATTATGTATTCTTGTGCAAAATTGACCATAGGTTTCGCGATTTTGATTTCAACCGCTGTCTGCAGGAACGAATTAATTGGGTAAATCAATGAACGCTAGTGATTTTTGATGTCTTCCAAAGAAGGCTTTTTTAAATCCCTTTGTTAGAAAAACAAATCAATTTTTCCTAAAACGTTTTAAAGTTTAGAGCAATCCCTGTATATGTTGTACCTATATTAAGCTTTCACCGTGACAATCTCAGGAAACATATCAGACATGTTAAAATTGTAAATAAAAAAATGATTTAAATCTTATCTCAGGATAACATATAAATAATAAATTTGTTCTGAGACAGTTACTTTTAGCTAATAGACCAATCTAGTTACGATACTAGTGTAGGTGTGTTGCTTTTAAGCTTTTTTTTGTCATAAGCTTTGTAGAACGAATGCATTTGAATAGTAAACTGACAACTTGCGGTGAACCCGAAAAATAATCATCCTTAAGTTACTGTACTAGTTTTACACAGTAATTTCATAACAAATTGCATTTAGGCAAGCTGTTTTAAGAAAAACGCTTGTACCTTTATTTTTGTTTTTAATTACGTAAATTTTTCTTTAGGAATTTTTTAATTTTTTAACCTAGGCATATTTGATATACTTAAATTTAATGCTTTTGAGGTATTGACTGCTACGCCTCGTAAAGTTTTTGCTTAAAATTTGTACTTATTTCAATTCCGTTAAAAGCATTCTTGATTTAATATAGATGTTTTTAAAAAATTTGATGAATGTAACAAATTCGCCGTTTCCCTCCATTTTTGCGTATTAAAACACAGACAGTTTGATTGTTGTTGTAGTAAAAGGCAGCTAGATTTTGCATGTCGTTGTAATAAGTAAATAATTGTTATCATTATTTGAAAAATGTCAGATCGTACGGGTCAATTGTTGATCCGACCCGTAGTTCTAATAATTAAAACATATAGGCGGAGAGGCGTTCGTCAAAAATGCGGTATATCGGACTTAATCGTCAACCTTTGGAAAAATGTGGTTCTTATTGTGACAAACAAAAAGTGATGTGGCTGCCGAGTTCAAACCTGTTCCGATGTCGGATAAATATGCCACTTCCGGTTCAAATTTGGGACATTTAATTAGTTCATAGAGCTTAGTCATGAAAGTTGTACCAAATAGTAAATTTCGATCAACTAGTTCGAAATACATAGGGGATGCCTATCGAAATCCTATTCGAACTTGACATTAGGTTCGAACAGGATTTCGATAGGCAGCCCTATGCATTTCGAACTAGTCGATCGAAATCTACTGTGTGGCACAATTTTGATGAGCTAAGTAGGCGTCCAAAATTTGAACCGGAAGTGGCGTATCTATCCGGCGTCGGAACAGGTTTGAACTTGGCAGTCACGTCACTATTTGTTTGTCACAACAAGAACTACATTTCCGCAAAGTTTGATGACTAATCTCGATACACCACATTTTTGACGGCCACCTCTTGGACTAATAGTAGTTGCCATTAGTAAAAATAAACCACTAGCGTCATCTATGATTATAATATTGCTTAATTTGGCTTGTTTATTTTGTTAAGTAAATCGTAAGTACAAAATCAATTCTCCTTATCTCTTATTTACACATACAATCTCAAATATTTACTCATTCCCAAATAATATATTTTGATTTGTTTAAGATTCTATTTATTTGTCTAATTATGGCATTTATATTTATTTATTTTAACCGATATATTCTAAATTTGACTATATTTCTTGTTTAAGTAATATTTTTAATTTAAGTTAATTACATTTTAATTTTATTATGGGCATGTGTATCTTATCTGCTATGAACCAGTCCCTTACAAGTGACAGAATAATTTTAATTTGAATTCCATAACATTGACGTTTAAATAACGGTATTTGGTATAGTTTCACTTAACGTAATTTTCAAATTGTTGAGAATTTCTACTGCTATTCTTTTATTATAACTATGGTTTTCTGTCAAATGAAAAGCTCTAATCGTGTGTTTCAAATAAATGGTCGACAGCATTTTTCTGTGGTCACGATAACTTACAAGAACAATTCCCGAAAGGCGCAAGATTTTCTATTACACCCCGTATATAAATACATCCTAAAGTGTATCTCCGCGCTTAATTCAAGCTCCAGGAAATAAAGTATTCAAACTCGAGAGATATTAGTATCATAAATACTGATTTTGATGGTTGAGCGCCATCTTGTAGTTCTTTTGAAGGGAAAACTAGTAATCTGATACCATGTCACGTTGCTATCGGAATTAAAATTGTTCTTGTTTTCTTTTAAAAGTCTGTGTAACGTTATACAGGATGGGCAATTTATATGGAGACACCGAAATATTTTGTTTATTTTTGGACATATTGAAATTACTTTCAGCATACATACATGTGGCGGTGGGGGACACATGATAGAGTGGTTTACAGTCATGGCGGTCACTTTGAAATCCGCTATCATGGAATTAGATCAAAATTTTTAAATAGAAAAAGGATTGTGTTGGGTATCAAATGGATAGCACTTGATGCCAGGAGTGTAATGCTGTTTTTATTTCCCGCCTAGGATGCACTGTTCCCGAGCAATAGGCGTTTCTCTTTTGTTACAATTGGCCGACACACAATATATGCAGGCAGTACAAGTCGTTACAGAGTCTGTTCAAAATGTTGTCCACCATGCTGCAATGTGAGTTAGATCAGTTTCCGGCAGTCCTTATGCACTGAAAATAACACCACTGGTTCAATTTCATTGCATGCCTCTCGAATCCGCTGCTTGAGGTGATGCAAATCTCTGATTTTACTGGAATAAACCATGGCCTTCACATGGCCCGACAGATAGAAGTCCAAGGGGGTGAGATTGGGGGACTTAGAGGACCACTCCGCTTGATACCTGCGCCCAATCCACCTCCCAGGGAACTGTTCGTGCAGGTAGCCTCGTACGTTATTTCCGTAATGTGGGGGAGCACCATCCTGTAGGAAATAATCGGGGAATGCTCCATCCTCTAAGCACAGGGACGGGAACACTGACTCACGCAACAGGTGCAAGTACCCCGCAGCATTGTGTGCGTCCTCAATAAAGAATGGACCCACTACCTGCTCTCCCCAAATGTGACACCACACCATCACTTTCGGTGCGCCGATCATGTTTGCTGCATACATCCACAGTAGGTTTGTGTCACTCCAGTATCGGTGGTTTTGATTGTTGACCTCACATTAACGTAAAAGTTTTCCTCGTCACTGAACAGGATCGTGTGAGAAAACAGAAGATCGTCATGAAGCATACCTGTTACCTACTCTCCAAAGTCCAAACGGCGATAAGGATCATCCTCTGTGAGGTGCTGATGGAGTTGCAATTTGTAAGGGTGCCACTTGTGTGTTGCGAGTACGCGCCGAATGGAGGTTCGACTAATACCTGCCTCCAACGACAGACAACGGATACTGCGATTAGTGCTTTTGACAAAACTGACGAGTATAGCAACTGTTCGGACTGTTGAAGTACACTTCCGTGGCAGATCTGCTACGGACCCTGTTTCTCTGAATTTCGCTAAAAGTTTCCCCACTGTTCCTTGTTCAATAAGGGCCCTGTTGGGATGTCTGGTATTGAAATTAGCGGCGATGACGCTGGTGCTTCCCTCTGCAGAGATGAGAACGATTTCTGTCCGCTCCTGCAGCGTTAGTCTCTCAGGTGGATCCATACCTTTAACAAAAGGGAAACACCTCTTACTCGGGAACGATGCATTCCAGTTGGGAAATAAAAACAGAATTACACCCTTGGCTTCAAGTGCTATTCATTTGATATCCCACACAACTCTCTTTCTATCTAAAAATTTTGACCGAATTCCAAAATAGCGGATTCCAAAATAACGTACGAGGCTACCTGCACGAACAGTTCCCTGGGAGGTGGATTGAGCGCAGGTGTTCAGTAGAATGACTCTGTAGGTTCCCCGATCTCACCCCCTTGGACTTCTACCTGTGACGCCATGTCAAGTCCATAGTTTATTCCAGTAAAATCAGAGATTTGCAGCACCTTAAGCAGCGGATTTGAGAGGCATGCAATGCAATTGAACCAGCGCACTATGGAAAATTAAGGTCTGTTTCTGATCAAATATCGATAACTCGTTTGTTTATTGATATAGACAGCTGAAATTTTGCATACATATTAAG